>SCLG01000668.1:0-12547 GCA_004367875.1 Oikopleura albicans
GGTAAATTTCTAAACATTCGAAAATAACGTCAATATGGTACTCTGTTGAAAGCTTGTTATCTATTTAGTTTTTTCCCGGAAAAAACCGGATAATTTTATAAACCGGTTAGAAATTAAACCACAACGGTAAATAACCGGTAAATTAATATTTTTTTTCAATGAGTACCAAATTTTTTTTTGTAAAAGCTGTCGAACTACAATATATATCAAAAAATTAAATTCCTAGCAATTATATTGACGGTAATATCAATCGAAAACTAAAAAATCACAAAACCGGTTTAACTCGAACCGGTTAGCTCCGATTGCTTTAATTTTTTTTCTACACAAATATTATCGGGTATTCTCAACAATTTAAAAATGAATTGAAGACGCTCAGGCTACTATTTCGTGTACCTCATATCCCAGCTGGCCACCCTACATATAAGTTATATGTTTTTTGATCTATTGAAAATGCATTTAAAGCCTCCTGGTTTTTGTCTTCTCGAGGTCATAAAACCTATTTTTTTCAAGTTTTGAAAATTCTTTTTGTAGGTACATTTAGAAAAATAAAATAATAAAACTAATTTGTGAGCCACATTTCTAAGCTGCAGTCTCAGGCGCGATAGCGCCAAGTAAGGGTAGGGTCTCAGGCCTGGCAACGCCAAGTAAGGGTAGGGGCGCCAAGTAAGGGTAGGTTTTCAAAATCACGAAACCTACCCTTACTTGGCGCCCCCCCCTGTATAATAAAAAAGGTTAGGGTTAGGGTTAGGCGCATGCCGCCCTAGGGNTGAAAACGCATGCCCGGCAAACTATTCCACGGTCGTTATTACTTCATCACGAAATATTGACAATTCAATAGCGCCTGAAAATAATTTTCGACTTCCGAAAGCTTTTGGCACACAAGTTCAAATTAAGAATGTTACTGATTAGGGTTCAAGATCAAACATAGATTTTATTTTTCAACAATGCGGCTTTATCTCTAAATTTTAGAGTCTAAAACGCATTTGTTTTCAAAATTATTCTATGCATGAAAAAACATGCAATTTTTGTCCAATTTTTTTATTGGCAGAGAGAAATAGGAGCTCGAACCCCATTACTGATGGTACTGGTACATTTCTAAATTATGCCAGCTTTATAAATTTTACTACTAGCGATCAAAATCTTGTCGATCAAATGGCATGTAAAAACGTTTGCTTAACTCTTAGCGTTGGACACGATATAAGGACGTTAGGGCACGGTTATAAGTTGACACAATAAGGTCTTCGAATCATTACTTAAGGAGGTGCGTAACCCTTTGTTTACAAATATGACATGCCAAAAAAGGGGATCGGGTCAACTCGGGTGTATTTGAGTTTCTCGAGAAACTCAGGTGTATTTGAGTTTCTCGAGAAACTCAGGTGTATTTGACTTTTTTACGCAATACACCCGAGTTTCTCGAGAAACTCAGGTGTATTTGAGTTTCTCGAGAAACTCAGGTGTATTTGACTTTTTTTTCAAAATACACCTGAGTTTCTCGAGAAACTCAGGTGTATTTGAGTTTCTCGAGAAACTCAGGTGTATTTGTCTTTTTTTTTTAATACACCCGAGTTTCTCGAGAAACTCGGGTGTATTTGAGTTTCTCGAGAAACTCAGGTGTATTTGTCTTTTTTTTTAAATACACCCGAGTTTCTCGAGAGACTCAGGTGTATTTGAGTTTCTCGAGAAACTCAGGTGTATTTGATATACAAATAATTCATATACAAAATATACAGAATAATTAATACAGGGGTCTGGTTATAAGGTTACAAGGGGTCAAATTATACAGGGGCCTCAAAGTAAGGGCCACCTCTTTCGATTGTCAAAAGTGCCAAAAATGGCCCTTAATTTGAGGCCCCATTGTATATAAGAGAAAAATTAGGGTTAGGGTTAGGCGCATACCGTCCTAGAGACAAAGTCCTGAGCCCGTGAGGTCTCGGAGAAAATTTAAATTAGGGTTATGGCGTCCGAAGGGCGCCTAACCCTATTTTAAATTTTCGAGAGCCTCACCATGCCGCCCTAGGGACAAAGTAACCGACCGCGATATTCAGTTATTCACATACGTATAATAAAAAAGGTTAGGGTTAGGGTTAGGCGCATGCCACCCTAGGGACAAAGTAACCGACCGCGATATTCAGTTATTCACATACGTATAAAAAACAGGTTAGGGTTAGGGTTAGGCGCATGCTGCCCTAGGGACAAAGTAACCGACCGCGATATCCAGTAATTCCCATATCAATAATAAAAAAGGTTAGGGTTAGGCGCATGCATTTTATAATGAAAGATAAATGCAAATAATATTATTCATATGAAAACAAAATCTAGAAAACATTTGAAAANACGAAAAAACAAGTTGCATGTCTATATACACGCACTTCCCCCTGGGAGTTAAAATAAGAACATTCACAAAACATGGGTGCATATCGAGAGACCCCTCACTATAATATTGAATTTACAAATTTTGTTTATGGCCAAGCCCGACGAATTTATAGACCAATATTCTGGCCAATAATATCTCCCTTTTCGACTCGCACATTTTTGTTACACTTTGTCCTCATTAAATGCTATTGCAACATAGAACAATCTTGTAACGGCTGTAAATAATTAATCAGTTTATGAGTCAGTTATTAATTGGTCTCTCTTACATTCGTTTTAAACCAAATTAAAAAGAAAACTAACAAAAGACTTGGGTAAACGTCATATACCTTCGGAACATGATTGTTGATCCACATTGCTGTAAATCCGATTATATTTATTCTAGGGGTTATTGTCAACACCTTGGTTTCAGACACTACACTTAACTCCCAGGGGGAAGTGCGTGAATATAGACACGCAACTTGTTTTTCGTCAATTTAAGGCATATGGAGGCCCCGTGGGGAAAACGGGTATTACTGACCCCCTCAACTTTTCGAGAAAATTCGATTGACGGTGTTTTTTGCGTAGGTTGAAGATTCCAAACAGCTCTCTAGGTGGCCCTGGTGGCCCAAATTAATTTCTGAATAGTCAAATCGACGCGTCGCGACGTACTTTGACAAGCTCTACAACTTGGTTTTACCAGTTTTTTTCGAATTATTGCAAACTATTGTGATTTTTTTAAGTGCGTGTTTATATACACACATTTTCCCCCTTTGTGAAAATAGTCGAACTTTCCACGTTTTTCCATTTGTCAGAGAAATTGATTAACTACAGTACTTCAAAATCGGTCAACAAAACTCAGTTGAAATCGCAAATAATATGTAGTTGAATTGACAGCCACCCCTTCGGGTAAAGTACGACTCGTTTATCGAAATAAACAATAAGCTGACAATACATGCAATTATGTTGTGCTACACGGCAAGCCCTCGAAATTCGGGGCTCGAATTCGGTATTTAATCACAAGAGACATTCACTTCAAGCACCATGTATACCCAACTGCCGGTTGATTTGTATTTTCGATGGATTTCACGGGGGCGACTTATAATAGCCAGTTACCTTCTTATTGTTTCAGATAAGTTTTAACGTCATGTACATTTAGAACCCGGCGACCCGCAAAACTATTTTACTGGCAGACCTTTTCGCCGATATCCTTTTTCCACTTACAGTAGACGTTCATCGCCGCTACCTAATTTCCTCGATTTTTCTGAGATTGGTAACGGTGGGTTCAATCCAGATCACCTAGTTAACTCACAGGGGAAGTGCGTGTAAATAGACACGCAACTGTTTTTCGCGTCGATTTAAGGCATATGGTGGCCCCATAGGGCAAAACGGGTATTGGTGACCCCCTCAACTTTTCGAGAAAATTCGATTGGCGGTGTTTTTTTTTTGCGTAGGTTGGAGATTCCAAACAGCTCTCTAGGGGGCCTTGGTGGCCCAAATGAACTTCTGAATAATCAGATCGACGTAGTTTGACGAGCTCTACAACTTGGCTATACCAGTTTTTTCAATTATTGCGAATTAATGTGAATTTTTTAAGTGTTTATTTACACGCATTTCCCCCCTACGGGTTCCCAAAAACTCCTTCCCCCTAATTGTTAACGTCGTGTACATTTTGAACCCGGTGACCCGCAAAACTTTTTTACTGACAGACCTTTTCGCCGATATCATTTTCACACTTATAGTAGACGTTCATCGCCGCTTTCTAATTTCCAGATTTTTCTGAGTTTGGTAACGGTGGGTTCAATCCAGATCACCTAGTTAAATATTGTTCAGCTCAAAAATCCGGCTTACCTGATCGAATTTTTTTGTTCCGAACTAAAAATAATAAAATTATGGGGTTAGATAAACTCACAAAAATGAGGGTAGCGGCGACGAACGTCTACTTGATGTGCGAAAAGGATATGGTAATATGGTATTATTACTTGTAATAAGCTATAATTGGCTATTTGGATTTTTACTGTTTTTTTAACATTTGTCCAACTCGATATACAACGAGTTGACAATTCGGAACGAACTGACACTTTTTTGGAGTTTTTTGGGCCAAAATGGGCAAAAGTGACGGAAAGAAGTGACAAAATGGAACGAGTTGACAGTTTTTGACTAAAAAATTGTATTTCTGAAGTGCATGCTCAGGCTCACAATATACAATATGGATCAAAACATCTTGTCAAATTTGGTTACAATTATTTATTCGTGAAACATGGTTTTTACGCCAAAAATAACGCAAAATTTCCCGCTCGTGCTATAATCCGGAACCCTGTGAAATTATCCGGTAGGTTATTTTATGAATATTTTGCTCAAATTCCGCCTACACCCCGCGCAGTTATCCGGTACCGGTTTAGTCTCATGAAAATCGGCTGCGCGTTTCTAGAATAGAGCAGTTTTCTTCTTTTTTCTTGCAATGGGGTGCCCCTATTGGCCAATATCATCTAAAATATGCCGACACGGTATTCTAGAAACGCGCACCCGATTTTCATGAGACTAAACCAGTAGGTTGTTTTTTATCGTAAAACCTGTGGGATAACTGCTCTGTGGGTGTAGTTCATTTATATTTCCTTATTTTTTTTTTCAATATCAATATAAAAGAACTTGGAATTTCACAAAAAAAAATTGAAGGTCTTTTACTGACCTTGATAGGTACTTCCTCGTTTTGGGTTTTTGAACATCAATCTTCAAGAATTCTTGATGCCATTTTGGTTTCCCTAATTTTAGAATATTCCCTTTAAACGCTTGTGGCATTAGTCATCTTTTCAAAATGTTCCAGTCGGATGTGTTCAGGTCAATGCCGCTCGTCCTTTGACCTTTTTGACTGATTTGTTACGTACTTCCGAAAAATGTTATTATGAGAGAAAGGGCGTATTTTTATACATTCCGTTTCTTGATTTTTGCGGGCCGACTTGTGTGCTGAAACAATCACATTTACATACCAATTACAAACGAAGATTGTCGAAAAAAAAAAGTTCATAGAGATTATTGTTCGCCCAATTCGTTCTTAGCTAACTCGCAGGGGGTAGTGCGTGTAAATAGACACGCAACTGGTTTTTTTCGTCGATTTAAGGCATATGGGGGCCCCGTAGGGCAAAATGGGTATTGGTGACCCCCCTCAACTTTTCGAGAAAATTCGATTGACGGTGTTTTTTTTTGCGTAGGTCGGAGATTTTAAACAGCTCTCTAGGGGGCCCTGGTAGCCCAAATCATTTTATGAATAGTCAGATCGACGTAGTTTGCAAAGTGTAAAAAAGTGTAAAATAACGGAAAATTGTAACATAACGGTGCAGTGCGTAGGCGATTTTGCTGGAAAAAATATAAATTGTAACATAACGGATCCTACGAGAAAAATATTGCACAATACGTGTTTTTTTTTGTACAAATTGTAACATAACGGAAAATAGTGATTACGTAATTCGAAAATATTGTGCAATACGTGTTTTTTTTGTACAAATTATAATAAAACGGCGTAGTGCGTGGGCGATAATGCTGGAAATGTCTTTGCAAAAAAAATGTAACATAACGAGACAAACGGGAAAATTGTAACATAACGGGTTGTAACATAATGCACACCATATGCACACCTGGTGCACCATGGTGTAGATACAACTGACTGTTGAATAAAGTATCGGTTCACAGTCCGTCGAATCTGGTCATACTTCATTGCTGTCCGGGCTCCCCGATTTTAATGTCCCCGAATGATTGTTGAGTGAAAAAACCTGTCAAAATTAAAATTATTAAAATAATTTATGTATTGAGATGAAATAATGAGAATATCAATATAATATAGTCTTTTGTCATTCATAATTATAGGGTCATATAAAATTCTTGCCTTTGTAATCTTGCTAAATGAATTACATATTCAGCATAAAAAGCTGCCCTTTGAATATTACCCAGTAGGTCTATAGACTAGTATATTTATTTTGTCTTTCTAAAAAATAAACTTTAACTTAAAAGGTATCTGAAAAGATTTGTTAATATAAGGGCGCAGAGAGTGTAATGCGTCCGTGGGCTAAGAATGAGTTTTTCAAAATAGATTTTTAGTGGCAACTGCAAAGAAATAAATGTACGCGTAAATTTAACGTTTTGATCGCGAAAAATACCGGCATGACGGTCGGTAGTAGTTTTACAGTAGTTTTAGGGTGAAAGGTACTTTCGCGAAAAAACTCATTTATCAGTACTTTCGCGACCGCATCATTTGGTCGCGAATTGTTAATCAAAATATGGTCTTTTAAACAACGTTTCGCGACCATTTTTTTCTACTTAACTCCCAGGGGAAGTGCGTGTAAATAAACACGCAACTTGTTTTTTCGTCAATTTAAGGCATATGGAGGTCCCATAGGGCAAAACGGGTATTAGTGACCCCCCTCAACTTTTCGAGAAAACTCGATCGACGGTGTTTTTTTTGCCTAGGTTGGAGATTTCCAACAATTTTCTGAATAGTCAGATCGACGTAGTTTGACGAGCTCTACAACTTGGCTTTACTATTTTTTTTGAATTATTTCGAATTATTGTCAATTTTTACAGTGCGTGTTTATTTACACGCATTTTCCCCCTACGGGTTCCCAAAACCTTTTTCCCTCTGAGAGTTAAAAACAGTGGTCGCGAAACCTCACCCAAAACACCATTACGCGACCATGTGATCGCGAAACCATATTTTGAACAAAAATTCGCGACCAAATAATATGGTCGCGAAAGTAATCATAAGCGGGTTTTTTCGCGACCACAAATACCCCACTCCAGTTTTAGATCTTTGGTTGAAAAGACAAGATAAAAATATTAAATGCTGAGTCAAACATGTATTTGAAGATTTTTATTCAAAATACGTTAATGATGTTAACATGTGCCATAATGACCGAAAAACAGAAAGCATTGGCCGAAAGTAACCTATGTTATCGAAATTCGCCAAATATGGTTAAACGCATGCCAAGCTTTGAAGCCATTATGTACTTTCAATCCCTCTGTCTGGCCAAACATGCTTCAGAAATGGTTTTTATATTTTCAGTACATGAATTTCCTTTAAATTTACATACATTTGGTTAATATTTTTTTCGAAAACCTCTTTTGAGAGAATTTAAAAGAAAAACAAAATTCTGAAAAATTATGTGGGGGAGGACTGTAACACAAAAATATTTTGAAAGAAGAAGCGCCTTTCGGTGATTGGCCGAGCGCGCTAAAAAAAGACCAATGACAGGCCACATAGGCCTTAGACGCGCTGTCAAGCAACGTTACCAAAAAGTGGTAACATTATTTATTTTTTTCGCGATTGAAAATCACAACGATACTATGATAAGATTTTGGCAAGTTTTATCAAGATAACAAAATTAACTTTAAAGTGTCTCGTATTGAGACTTTTGTTGTAATCGATGGAACAAGCATGACCTTTTTTGATTGGGCATCATTTTATAGCATTTTTCTATCCTTGCGTGATAATATATGTTTAGTCAAACCGTTACAGAAAAAAATCGAAATTGTTTTTGTATGTACTTCTTCGGCGTTATGATTCGATGCTGAAAGAACTGGAAGCCATTTAAGTTAACCAACAAAAATATTCAATAAAATACTGTACNTTTTCGACCTTTTTAAGCTTTCGACCTTTTCAGGTTTCGACCTTTTCAAGGTTTCGACCTTTTCAGGTTTCGACCTTTTGAGTCATTTTCGACCTTTTCGGTGTTTCGACCTTTTATTTTCGACCTTTTCTGGGTTTCGACCATTTATATGTTCGACCTTATCCGATTGCGCCCCCCTACCCATAATACCTAAAAGAGGGTCTGTATTTCCTTGATATACCAATTTTACGCGCACGCGTCTGAAGTATTTGGTACACCAGGTGCGCCGGTATGTAACAAAACCAAATCAAAAAAGTGTAACATAACGGAAAATTGTAACATAACGGCGGAGTGCGTCGGCGATTTTGCTGGAAAACGCCAAAAAATATAAAGTGTAACATAACGGATCCTACGGGATAAATATTGCGCAATACGTGTTTTTTTGTACAAATTGTAACATAACGGAAAATAGTGATTACGTAACTCGAAAATATTGCGCATCACGTGTGTTTTTTTTTGTACAAATTGTAACATAACGGCGTAGTGCGTGGGCGATAATGCTGAAAATGTTTTGGCAATAAAATGTAACATAACGAGACGAACGGGACAATTGTAACATAACGGGTTGTAACATAACGGCGCACCTGGTGTAGATAAAACGGTTTCAAATGACAGTTGAATAAAGTAGCGGTTCACAGTCTGTCGAATCTGGTCATACTTCATTGCTGTCCGGGCTCCCCGATTTTAATGTCCCCGAATGATTGTTGAGTGAAAAAACCTGTCAAAATTAAAATTATTAAAATAATTTATGTATTGAGATGAAATAATGAGAATATCAATATAATATAGTCTTTTGTCATTCATAATTATAGGGTCATATAAAATTCTTGGCTTTGTAATTCTGCGAAATGAATTACATATTCAGCATAAAAAGCTGCCCTGAATATTACCCAGTAGGTCTATAGACTAGTATATTTATTTTGTCTTTCTAAAAAATAAACTTAAAAGGTATCTGAACAGATTTGTTAATATAAGAGCGCAGAGAGTGTAATGGGTCCGTGGGCTAAGAATGAGTTTTTCAAAATAAATTTTTAGTGGCAACTCCAAAGAAATAAATCTACGCGTAAACTTAACGTTTTGATTGCGAAAAATACCGGCATACCGGTCGGACAAAATTACAGTAGTTTTAGGGTGAAGGGTACTTTCACAAAAAACTCATTTATCGGTACTTTCGCGACCACATCGTTTGGTCACGAATTGTTGTTCAAAATATGGTGTTTTAAACAACGTTTCGCGACCATTTTTTTCTACTTAAAAACAGTGGTCACGAAACCTCACCTAAGACACCACATGGTCGCGAAAACATATTTTGAACAAAAATTCGCGACCAAATAGTGTGGTCGCGAAAGTAATCATGAACGGGTTTTTTACGCGACCACAAATACCTCACTCCAGTTTTAGATCTTTGGTTGAAAAGACAAGATAAAAATATTAAATGCTGAGTCAAACATGTATTTGACGATTTTTATTCAAAATACGTTAATGATGTTAACATGTGCCATAATGACCGAAAGACAGAAAGCATTGGCCGAAAGTAACGTTTGTTATCGAAATTCGCCAAATATGGTTAAACGCATGCCAAGCTTTGAAGCCATTATGTACTTTCAATCCCTCTGTCTGGCCAAACATGCTTCAGAAATGGTTTTTATATTTTCAGTACCTGAATCCCCTTTCACAAAATGAAATTTACATACATTTACATACATTCGGCACCGTCCGAATCTGTCTCTTGTCTTTTGTGAGGAAAGGGTAATCCGCCGAAATTTCTCCATTTCTGGCCAATGAAGATGCTCAAAAGGGGAAATTTTCGGCGGATTAACCTTTCGCCACAAAAGACAAGAGGCCGATTCAGACGGTGCCATTTGGTCTAATATTTTTTTTTATAAAACGTCGTTCGAGAGAATTTAAAAGAAAAAACCTGGAATGTGTACCTGGGCTTTGTACTTACACGTTTATCTGACAAAACTTTCTCGCAAAACGGGTTTTCTCAAAGAAGAACTTCAAAAAAGTTTGTTATCATTTTTGCCGCTCTTGAGATATCGTCCTGATTTTAAAACGCGACGAAAAATTTTTTAGCAGAAATGTGAAGTTTCCAGATTGGTCCACACTCTTTGAAGCACCGAGCGAAAAACTTGACGCTCGGTGTAGTAACCTTGGTGTTCCATGATTTAGAGTGATGGCGGGCGGTGTAGTACATTGCAGCTATTTTTTTTCACAGTACTTAGCGACTTAATTTATTTTTTTCTTTATATGAGCTAGTGATTGGTCCGGCCGTGTAATTGTTATGCGCTGATTGCTTCGTTTACTTCATTTTCATAAAAAAACTTATTTATTTTTGGAAAATACTATGACAGGTATCGATATACAGTCCCGACCTTCAAATTGTGCAATTTGCGTTTCCGAAAAATGTGCACAATTCCGAAGTCGTGCACAGTTTGGTAAACTTTTTCAATAAATTATAAGACATTATCTCTCAACGTGAGTTTTTTCTTGCGAAATTTTGTAAATGCTTCTCGATGTGCACAATTTATATGCCATTTTCAAGTTCAACTTATATCACATAAGTTATGTTTTTTCAGCACAATCCGACTATCACGTGTATATAGTAATCTGTACACAGTGCCGACCTACTTGATGTGCACGACTGCCTTGTTGTGCAATTTTTCAGTAAAATTTACGAGGCTGCCAAGACTACCAAATGTTTAATTTTAAATAATCTGAAAAACATATTCCTAAATTCGACCCAAAATGTACCGTTGGAATTTGAAAATCCAACTTAAAAAATTGTCTGACAAACCAGTTAGACAAAAACGATTGCCCTTATGTGCACGTTTTTCGGAAACACAATATGCACATCAAGAAGGTCGGGACTGTATAGTTATATATTTCTGCTAAAAAATTGGTCATACTGTCAGTGAATACGACGAGAAATGTATCTCTCGACGTTCACGTTTTTCGGAAATAAAAAAATGCACATCGAGACTCCAGACTAAATTAACAACAGCAATCATTTTTTAATCGCGTTTGAGTCTGAAAAATATTAAATTTAGAATATTAAAAATATTTTTTTAGTAACAATAGAAAATTATAAATCATTATTATTATGTTAATAAATATAAAATAATAAGTTACACCGGGTGCGGAGTTATCAGGCGCACAGTTATCAGGCAGGTTTGCCCGCTCGTTCAGTTATCAGGCGTTTTTTTTCCCCAAAAATCTTTTTAGTTTTCCGCCTACGCCCTGCGGAGTTATCAGGCACCCTACGCAGTTATCAGGCACCCTACGAAATTTCACAATTTACTTTTTTGCTCGTTATTCTCCAATTTCAACTAATACACTAATTCATATATCCAGTAATAATTATATTCGCTACAAGGTAGCGGAANATTATAGGATTTTAAAATTCCCCGCAGATTCATAATAATAATTTGGTATTGCGAAATTCCCCGCTCTTTGTGTTATCAGGCAGGCCTGTCATTGGATAATGACAATTTGATATTGCGCAATTCCCGCTCGTTGTGTTATCAGGCAGGTCTGTCATTGGATAATGACAATTTGGTATTGCGCAATTCTCCGCTCGTCGTGTTATCAGGCAGGTTTTTTTGCAACTTTTTTCTCCATTCCGCCTACGCCCTGCGGAGTTATCAGGCACCCTACGGAGTTATCAGGCGGTTTTTTTGCCGCGAAACCCGCCTGATAACTCCGCACCCGGTGTATATGATACAGATTAAATAAACTTCTATAAAATATTTTAAGAAAAGCTGTTTCGCTTCGTTCACTGTCAATGCGGAAAGTTTATTTTCTGTTTTTTCCTTTTTTCGCGCCTAACGTTACAAGGTATGGAGCCAATCTGGAAATGCATATTTCCCCTTAAATGCGGCACTTAAAAGGGGAGGACTGTAACACAAAAATATTTCGAAAGAAGAAGAGCTTTTCGGTGATTGGGCAAGCGCGCTCAAAAACGACCAATGACAGGCCACATAGGTCTCAGACGCGCTGTCAAGCAACGTTACCAAAAAGTGGTAACATGTTTTTTTTTCGGGATTGAAAATCACTGCGATACTATGATAGGATTTTGGCAAGTTTTATCAAGATAACAAAATTAACTTTTAAATGTCTCGTATTAAGACTTTTTTTGGAATAAGCATGAAGTTCATGCCATGAACTTTTTTGATTGGGCATCATTTTTAGCATTTTTCTATCCTTGCGTGATAATATATGTTTAGTCAAACCGTTACAGAAAAAAATCGAAATTGTTTTTGTATGTACTTCTTCGGCGTTATGATTCGATGCTGAAAGAACTGGAAGCCATTTAAGTAAACCAACAAAAATATTCAATAAAATACTGTACAATTGTTGAGTTGCTTTTCATAACGACAAAACACTTTTCGAAAAATCTTAATGAACAAACGGTACGAAGAAGAAGACATCTGGCTAACAACTTAGAGTGTTGTTCGGATTCACCAAAAATATCGCTTACCATACGAATATGAAATTCAACATTATTTTTTTATATTGTAAGTTTAACTCTCAGGGGGAAG
>SCLG01000668.1:26081-37499 GCA_004367875.1 Oikopleura albicans
TGAATAGTCAGATCGACGTAGTTTGACGAGTTCTACAACTTGGCTTTACCAGTTTTTTTTTTTTTGAATTTTTGCGAATTATTGTGAATTTTTTAAGTGCGTGTTTATATACACGCATTTCCTCCTACGGGTTCCCAAAAACTCCTTCCCCCTGAGAGTTAAAGAAAACTTTGATAAACAGTTAGGTTACGATACACCCACGTTATTCGCAAAACATAAATGAAACATTTTTCGTAGAAACCGCAAGAAAACGGTTTTTTTTCGAGAAACTCTAAGAAAACGTTTTTTCAATAATATAGAAGCGAATTTCCCGCAAAACATTTCCTTCGACAAACTTGTTTTTTAAACACTTTTTCTCCCAATTTCCCGACTGTATGATTTCGAATCTTGTTCTTGATCAATTAGAAGAAAAACATCCATGGATGATAAATCTATCTGGAGTACCGTCACGAAAGCCATCGACGTTTCAGTCTTTACAAGTATCCAGGAAAAGTTCTCATACACCGTCGATCCCAATGTCAAGGAAATGTTCTCATACGCCGTCTTTACAAATATCGAGAAAAAGTTCTTATATTCCTTCGCCGGTTACTGGACGGCGTCAAGCGCTTGGGAGTCGAAATCGATGAGGTTAAATTATTAAGCGGAGCCACCCACGCACTACGCTCTTGTGTGGCAGCTTGAAAAATATACATTGTGGGCTATAAATTAGGTGAAGGGTATTTTGGCGATCTTTTTTAGTCGCCAAAATACCCCACACATAAATTATATTTTATTAAGTTTTTTTTTACCTGATAATATTTATTCGTTTGAAGAAAAAATTACAATAACTGAATTAATGACTATTGTTACTTTTTTTATATTTTATTTATTCGATTTAAAAAAAAACATAAGAATATTATAAATACGCCAATAGTAGTTGTTGCTTATGGTTTAATTTTTTTATTGGCGAATTTTATTGCGTAAGAACGGTGAATTTGATGGCCAATCAGCGGCCGCGATTAATGTCAGGGTCTAATCACCGAGCCATATTGAGGACAACCAGAACTTTAGCAAATCCACTGTACTACAGTGACTGTATTTTTTTCATTAATTTATTTATTTGTATGTATTATACAATGTTTATATTGGTATTTGGAAAAAAAATCGTTCCACAATTTTGTTCAGATATTGAAAATCTTTTTTTTTCGGAATCTTTTTTTTTTGGAAACTTTTTGATTTCGAGCTTTGCTTCCAGAAATCTCAAAAGCTCCAGTTCATAGTTTGGCACTGAAGATACAATAAATCATTATACAATACTGTAACAGTGTAACATATAAATTAACAATTATATCATGTAATTGTATTGCTGCACATAATATAAAAATTATAAATATTATAATGTGTTGAATTGTTTGTGGTTAAGGATAATGGCTAGACGTCGTTTTTTGTTAATAATCAAAAATGATAAGTTTTTATAAACACCACCTTCCAGTGTTTACAAATGTGTCAAAACCGTTGCATCATGCTGTTAATATTCAATTATAATATTCAATTTTATCTAAATAAAATAAATATTGTCCGCTTTACACCTTAATTGTCTCGCGCTGCCATTTTTGATTGGCCGCGTTACCATAGCACCCCGAAAGATAAAATAAAATTAAGTTTTTTTTTTGTTACGCGGACCCATTAGGGTCGTATCACTATCAGGTTTTTGCGATATTATTGGGGTTACAAATTAAGTTATAAAATTCTGAATTGTAATCATTTGTTCAAAAACTCATTTTAAAGGGTTGGAAATTGAAGACTGAAAAGCGCGTGGGTGAAAACGGTACAAGCTCAACTGGTATCATATCTAAAATTTCGGAATTAGCGTTGATCCCCTTTACACCACTAAAAAATGATACCAATTGAGTCGGTGCCGGTAAACACATGGTTTAAAACAGCGGTCGTCCGCATTTGGCGGTGCTGTTGTTAATTGATAAGACTGGATCTATAACTTATCTTGTGAGTGAATGTTTGTTATAATCAAGATGCAGGGTTATATACAGTTGGTAAGTGTTGTCGTGACAGTATACGTGATAGAGCAGAACAATAAAGACGCGTCGTAGCGGAGACCTCCTGAATATCAATCGGATCACCGCGCCCATAATTACGTACGTAATTATGAGACTCGCTTTCAAGTCATGAGAACACTTTATAGTTCAGAGGAATTACAAGTTTCATTACTCAAGCTATTGACGTTATTTATAGACTAGTGTATACCCGACAGTAACTATTGCGACAATGACTGAATGTCATACAATTGTGAATCATTGACTAATTGTCTGAACTATAATCTACCTGATTATTACTANAAGCGATTTTTAGGGAAAGTCAGGAAATTTCCATATCATTTTTTTGTAGCAATCTGGTAGTATTTGGTAGTTTGCACGGAACATTGTTAGATAGTCATTTTATGACCTTATATTGAGTAATTGAACCCGTTAAAGGCTTCTAACTAAGTTTTTCAAAATGTCAGGGAAATTCCATAGGATTCTGCCATAGGAGTTCTGAACATGATATCAAAAATCTGAGAGACACCTGACGAGATATGCACATGAACTTTCGTGTGAGCAAAAAAAAGTGTAAAAAACTTATTTAAGGCACTTAAATCCTGGCCAAAAAAATGGCCATCTTCGAGGCCTTAAATCAAATTTATCACGTGACTCGTTGAACTTGGCTTTGATTTTCCAAAAATATTAAAATCTTACTTTTCGAGATGAACATTTTGGCCACAACAGTTTTTTTCGAAAAAATTTGGTGGTCATGGCTTATTTTTTTCTCTTATTAAATTTGTTCGGTATACATGTGCATTTTATTTCCTTCACCTTGCGCAACTTCAAATTGAACTTGCCAACTCCTGTTAAATATAAATTAATAAAATGGCCATTTTCAAAATTGTCTGGTTATCCGTTTATAAGCAAGAACTGCGGCCGAATTTATTAGTTGAGTACTTTGAAGTTTAAAGTTTGAGCACATCAGATTCGGAATAATATATTGAAACAAACAGGGATAAAATTCAATCACAAACAAAAATGTATCTAGTACAGTCCTTAATTCCATAACGTCCTTTTTTGAGGAAAAAAGCGGCCATTATTGAATAAACGGCCGTTTTTGTAGGAAAAAAGCGGCCGTTATGGAATCAAGGACTGTATATCTGACTCGATCGGTTGGTCCCTAATAAGAAATTTTTTCGTCAAAACGTTTAGTTATTTTGCGCCTGTACAGCCCATTGAATTGAAAACCAATTTTGCAAAATTATAGACTTTGTTTTCAATTCATTATTCCGACCTGGAGATAAACATGGGTATAAAATATATAACATTTTTGGTTTCTATAATATCAGGTAATATGTTTGATTTTTTCAATAATGTTCCTCATCTTTCACGTGCGGTATTTGGTGGCAGTGAAAATCACAATGGACATAGTCCTATTGAAATAACGACGCCTTCACCGATAGAAGACGTTAGATCGGACCCCAAAGCTTCGGATTGGTCTTGGATAGCTTTATATCGGCTTTTATCATCTAGGTGAGAATCTTTAGCTTAAAGTTTATTAAGTCTTTGTATCCAAAGTGTAGCTGTACATGATATTTGCCCTGTCAGAAACTTTTGTTTTATACTTAATTAAATAATTATACATTTATAATCTGTTATTACCTAATAGGAGAAGAAAAAATAAGAATTGGACAGGTCAATTTTTTGAAAAAACTAAATTTTAAAATTTTTGCCCATTTGTGCCCAAGGTCACTGTGTCACGTGATAATTGGGGATAAAGACATGGCTTTGAGCCAAACGCGGTGCAGGGGTTAAATCAATTTTTTTCAATCAGGAGATTTCCGTACGTTTCTGCCATAAGAGTTCTGGAGAAACGACGGCAAAAATTAGAAAACGACACCGAGATTTTCTTATCATAAACCCGATAATCGAAGAAAAAATTGAAAAAGATTGATTTAACCCCTAGATATTGTGCACCGTGTTTGGCCCAAAACCATGTCTTTATCCCCAATTATAACGGTGACCTTGGGCACAAATGTGCAAAAATTTTGAAATTTATTTTTTCAAGCAGAACAAAACTGAACTAACAGTTTTTTTTCAAAAAATTGACCTGTCCAATTCTTATTTTTTCTTCTTATCATAATGATAAGTATTTTTATTTTCAGAACACTGCCCTTGACTGTATTTATGTAAAGTTTAATTTTGATGAATATGAACCACTTGACCGAATTATTTTTCGTTTTCAATTCGAAAATAAAAAGCTAAATGAAATAATAATTCGAAGCTTGAGTCAGAATATATCTTTGAAGAAGCAGTTCGTATTCATGACAAATTGACGTTATTAAAAGACCAATTATAATAATAATTAAATAATTACTTTAATCATGCTTATCATTTTAAAATCAACATCAATCCCGAATAATGTCACTAAAATAGGTCACTACTGGTAAAATAGACTTTACAGGAAGTCCAAAATGAGTTGGTATTCGCAGATACGGATCGTTTGTTGGTGGACAATTGTTGCAACATTTCAGATAATCAAAAAAGTTATTGACTAGGTTGACAAAAAAGGTATTTACGGTACTTGACCTGGAATGTGTTCAAATTCTTCAATTTGACATCTGATAGTACAAATTGAAGTGACAATAAATACCGGAAGTTCTCGAAATTTGAGACTCATGCGGTCACAAATGGTGAATGACTGGTTCGCATATTTGCGTAAATTGAGCCAACAGTACCTCAAACATAAAGAGGCACCCCGGTCTTTCGGAGAAAAGTTTAGTACGTTTTTTGGATAAACTTCAAAAAAGTTTTTGAAAGAACATGTTTTTCGGAAAATAAGTCTTTCCGAAAAAACAATGTAAAAAAATTCCTACGGAGCTGGTCTGGAATGTCAAATAAGTCCCCAATTTTAGAAGTGTCAATTGACAACAGCAAAAAAAAAAGTGCACAGAAAACGTTTTTTGCAAGAAACGCCGCAGTGCTACATATTAATTATTTTGATATTATACCGAGGTGGCATGCTGAAAGCGAGGCGGTGGTCTATGAGTCATAGACTATGACTTAAAGTCATGACTCATGAGTAGATTACTACCACTACCATTCCAGTCATGACAATGACCAATAGTGGGCCGCTTCGCTTTCAGCATGCCACCTCGGTATGTAGTCTATCGAATCATGAGCAACAATTAGGACACGTATTGAAATAACAGTCCTTAGACCCATTAACAAACTCAACTATTTAACCTAAACGTAAGAAGAAATTCTCATAAAAAAGATTAGATTACTCCCAGTTTGTCAAAATATAGCTTATATAACTTACTTGAATATTTTATCTTGTTTTGTTTTCACTTGTTTGACACTTTGAATATGCCGATCATACGTATTTATTACGCAGTTCGTTCTGATAGAAATATTGTCGAAAATTTCGGAGCTGATTTCAAGTCTGATAAGTGAGAGAAAGTCTTATAAATAAAGTATTTATTGGTCAACAACCGACTTTAGATTATAGAAAAAAAAGAACTTCGGTACCCTAGGTTTCAGATAAGCATAAGTTCATCCCCTCAAAACGTGTAACGTTATGATAAGCTTTTGATAAGTCAATTCGGCGGCCGGTGAAAAAGTTTAGCCGAGTTTAAACTTCAAAAGAATTCACGACCACGATTATGCCGATGTAATGTGTTCGTTTAGCTCCCAATTGGATTACCGAATGGGCCCGCAAAGCGGGGTTACATCAGATGCGATGGCCCTATTGGGTTACCGAATTGGCCCGCGAGGCGGGGCGAGATAGGATACGATGGCCTATAGAATTACCGAATAGGCCCGCAAAGCGGGGCTTCATTAGATGCGATGGCCCTATTGAATTACCAAATAGGGCAGGTTTAAACTATGGCCACGAAAAAGATACATGTTTCTGTTTATTTGGTTTTTAGACTGTCAAAAATATTTCCTGCATTTCAACTGACTAGCTTACCGTAATGTAAACTTGTCTGACCTTTCCGATTCAATTTCTAATTCCATGTTCTTTCCGCATCAGACGATCATCACAAGATAATAACGTTCCCAAAAAACGTAACCAAAGTCAAGGTTGCAGGCTACAGCATTGGTAGAAAGGATTATTATAGAAATTTCACTTTAATTACAAAGAAAGCATTAGATGAAGTATTTTGACTAAGCTGCTCGAGTAGGCGTGGTTTCCACTCGGAACATTTGGAGTTCACGGTTAAGTATGATGACCACGAAAGTGTTTATAAGGTTACATGCGATCATTTCGCGAGTTTTGGGCCGCTGAATATGAAAATGTGATTTTAATCACACATTTGTTTCACATTTTTTAATGTGTGTCTGACGGGTTCAACCAAATATCCCAAAAAAAGCATGTTTTAATATATACCAGGTGCGGCGTTATGTTACAAAACAAAATATAAAAAGATTGTAACATAACGTAAAATTGTAACAAAACAGCTCAGTGCGTAGGCGATTTCGCTCGAAACATAACGGATCCCACGGAGAAAATATAACGCAATGCGGGTTTTTTGTACAAATTGTAACAGAACGGAGAATAGTGATTACGTAACTGGAAAATATTGCGCAATACGTGTTTTTTGTACAAATTGTAACATAACGGGACGAACGGGAAAAATTGTAACATAACGGGTTGTAACATAACGGCGCACCTAGTGTAGTAGGTATTGTAGATATGGAGAAATGGAAAACTTTCCGAACATCTGACTTGTAGAGCTTGTCAAACTCCATTAATAGAATTATAAAGACGTTCGTTTGGACCATAGAAAGTTGTTTGGAATCCAAGTAAAGGACTTGTAAATTATTAACGACTGCTATAAAATGACGACCGGTATTATAAACGACTGGTCAATTTTGTACCAGATATACCAGATATATTAAAACTAAATAAACTTAAAAATGAAACCGTTATGATTTACAAGCTATAAATAAGTAATAAATTTTAGCTTTAATTACTGGTGTGGGTCGTCAGTTTGTCACCGAACTCGACGCGGGTCAAAAAATAGATAAGACCGAGTACTGTTTTAAACCTACACGCGAAATTTGCTCGGTGACACTTTTTTCCTCACATCAGTAGTATAGCCTATACTGAACCGGAAACATAATATTGCGCAATACACGTAAACTGTACAAACAAACAAAAAATACGAAAGAAAACGGTATTACGAAAGTCAAAACAAAACGTAACATAAGACTGAAGTAATAAAAGAAAAATTAGCGAACTTAAAATTACGAAGGGCGCGCAGTTAACCGGTCACTTTTGAAAAAACAAATTCGTGGTATGACGTTCTTCTCAAAAACTCTATTTGCATTGAACCGGGCGGTTTTGAGCTAAAAAGTGCGGTTTTGAGCTAAAAGTGCGGTTTTGAGCTAAAAAGTGCGGTTTTGAGGTAAAAAGTTTATCCTAAAATGCGTATTCATTGAGCAATTTAATGGTAACTGTTTATGATGTGTCAAGAAAAAAGTAATACTCATTAACTTTGCAACCTGCGTAATTATAAATACGTTACTGTAAAGCATATTTAGCCAGAAATGGTGGAAGTTTATCCGAAAGGTGAGATTTTTTTGAGTTTCCCATTAATTCTTTGGACAAGATGTTAACCACCATTGAATCTACATTAAAAGGAGTCGCACGTTGGGAGCCTTAGATAGGAATGTGAGAAATGGATGAAAATTTATGAAATTTATATATGGTAACCATATCATGGTCCCAAATAAATGAAAAGTTGTATAAATTGGCTTTGTTTTTTTTCTCATTCAGCCCCTTACTTTGAAAACATTAGCCATGTCGGTTTGTCCAAGTTGCGCGGCGTCACTTAGATAACTCTGATAATGATTTTCAACGACAGCTTTAGTTCCTGAATAAAAATTATCTGCAAGCTTCCTATGTCTATAGTGTTAAAAGAAATTGCGAACAATTTCCTTATTCGACAAATGAAAAAAATATATATATGTCTATGTCTCTACAGGTTTAGCCTCATGAAAATCGGCTGAGCGTTTCTAGAATAGAGCAATTTTCTATTTTTTTCTTGCAATGGGGTTCTCCTATTGGCCAATATCATTTTAAATATGCCGACACGGTATACTAGAAACCCGCAGCCGATTTTCATGAGACTAAACCAGTAGTTGTCCTGCAGATAATTGTCTTATCTACGACGTTATTATTTGCAAATACACAGGGTGCGCAGTTATCTTGCGAAGTTCGTCCTTGAAAAGTCGCAAGATAAGCGTTTTTTTCGCGAGATAACTGCTCAGTGCATAGCACATAATTATTATAAATCCAGAAAAACAAAATTCTGAAAATTCGCAAGATAAGCATACGAGCGGCAATTTTCGCAAGATAACTGCTCGCAAGATAACTGCGCACCCTGTGTATAAGACATTTATGATTGCCCTTATTTGGCCACTACATTTTTTTTTAATTTGATACCTGGAAAAGAAAGAAAGAAAAATATGAACATAATTATCGTCCTCGAAAGTATTTTGGCGGCCGTTGCTCGATATTTGCGTCTTATATTCTCAGTATTATTTGCAAACATTAGCAATTCATGATGTTGAATTTCAAAATGCTGAAATTGGACTGTTGAAAACCAATGAATAAAACCATCAAGGCCAACAAATGTGGCCATTTTCATGCGTAAGGTGGCTTTTTTATATTACACCAACAAGCGGCAAACCACGTTAACAAACCGTAAATTTGTTTTATTAGGATAAATCATTGCTTCGTAATACTGTAATAAATGGGTATATCTATCTTTTATCATTTGCCAAAGTTGTTATTTAAAAACCGGTCCATAAGGTTGTTTACTTATACAAACTGAAAAACCAGAAAATTACCGGTACGTTTTAGTAATATTTTGTTACTTTTATTGATTGGTTGAGGTAAATATTGAGTTTTTCTCGAAAACTTCTGGAGAATAGTTGCGAAAGCACTATTTTCTCAGTTTTTTCAGAATTGATCGATTTTCGGACATATTTTCAAATAAAAACTCAATATTTCATTGTTAGCATGGGCATTTGCCGCATTTTGATCAAAAAACGAAAAATATTGCGCAAAAACTCTAGGAGGAGATAGAGTTTGAAATATCTATTTTCGGTTCATGGCAACGTGGGGGTTCTGCGGCAAGAGTTATGGTGTCGAAAATTTTATTTAAATTATAAAGGCGTGAAATAAAATGGATTACACCACAATCACTATCGTTTTTGGTAAATTTAGTCTAAATTTAGTAATCTTACAGTTAGTGTTTATCAGCAATGTCCACTTATGTTACATGTGATTAGAAATGCGCATATATCAAGAATGTTAATGAAAAAGAAAATACATCATTAAACAACAATTATGGTCTCATTTCGCAGCGTTTCCATTTTTGGCCAAAAGTATGTGAGCGGTGACGTTCATCTTAGAGATATGCTCTCCCATGAGAATATAATGATTGTGATTTTCATACCATTCCATGGTTTACATTGTTGATTTCAAAAAAAACGGGATAAAATAGAAACGAGATCGTTGGTAAAACTCATCCTAATGCAAAACTATTTCGGGTCAGAATTCCAGGATTCCAATTGATTGGCGCGTTTTTTTTGTTTTTATACAATTATATACTGGCCGTCTCAACCATCCTTTTGTTTCTCGGAATTCGTGTAAATGAGATACACGATTTGGAAATGCACTGCACCCTCTAAGCTACGGTATCTGTAGTCTAAATACGGTAAGTGTTACGTTTATTCCGACGCAAGTTTTTTCTTTACTTGTTATTTGGGTTGCTGCGTGAACTATGTAACGCGACTTTTTCACGCTTTTACAAATAATTAGAAATCCATTACCAGTAACATAACCGTTTTGTACTGGAAAAACATTATGAACTGTCATATTGTCGGAACTTTCATATCGTACAAGGTGAGGTAATATAGATGCTAAGCCATTTTTGGTTCGCGAGTGCGCTGAGCGAATATAAGTCACCAAAAAACGGCTTAGCATCTATATTACCTCACCCTGTAGTACGGTTTAGGGTAGCTAGCTACTCACTTTTTTTTAATCATACCGTGCGCCGCGTTACCACGGTGCGCGGTAATTTATGAATGAAATTCTTTGCCATGTTAATTTTAATAGAACAAAAAAACCAATTAACCTCCGTGTGTTCAAAAAGTCAATTCACAAATATTTTTTAAGAAATTATTTCGAAGACTTCTTTTTTTTTCAAAAAAGACCGTTTTTATCGTTTCTACGAGTAGTGATCTTATTTGACAAGAATAGAGTTTTTTTTATTATACAGTCCCTCACCCAAATAATATACAAGGTGACCTAATTACTCAAATAAATGTGTAAATTGGAGTCTTGGCCAACTTTTGTTTTAAGAAACATTGGTCAAACTTAAAGTTGGTAAACGTTTCTAACACTGTTTAACCATTTTATAAAATAGAACCTGTAATTCGTTAATTTATGTATTTATACAATTTTATCCCGTTTTTACTAACTATTCTTTTCTCAGAATTCGCCTAATTGAGATGCACAACGTGCAATACAGGAAAACGGGCGATACCCAAGTCAACCCTCTAAGCATTTGTAGCCTAAATACCGTAAGTGTTACGTTGATAACAAGTCCAGTTTTCAAATTTTTTCGGTTTTGTGCACGAAATTTGTACCTGAATTTTGTTCACGATTTAGCCCTAATTACAAATAAACTATCGGCCAAATGAACGCTTCTTGGTACTTACACATTTCGGAAAAAATAACTACTCTCTTCAAGTAGTTATAAACGAAAATATTTAATACTTTTCCGTTAAGTTTTGTGTGGTTAATAATACATACTTGAAGTATAACACATTGAAACGATTAACTCCCAAAGGGAAGTACGTGTAAATAGTCACGCAACTTGTTTTTTCGTCGATTTAAGGCATATGGAGGCCCCGTACAACAAAATGGGTATTGGTGACCCCCCCCTTAACTTTTCGTCAAAATTCGATTGACGGTGTTTTTTGCGTAGGTTAGAGATTTCAAACAGCTGACGTAGTTTGACGAGCTCTACAACTTGGCTTTACCAGTTTTTTTTAATTATTGCGAATTTTTGAAGTGCGTGTTTATTTACACACATTTTCCACCTACGGGTTCCCAAAAAGGCCTTCCCCCTGAAAGTTAAGAAGAGTTTTATAATACACTGCTTGAGAGGTAATCAGCCCTCCTTTAACAAGCCACGTTGCCCGCTCGTGCGCTTATCAGACCGTTTTTTCCCAAAAGTTTTTTAACCTCTCCCGCTCACGCAGCAAATAGGATCACAAAAATCATTCAATAAAGGAATGTTTCACGAAAAAAAATATAAGTAAACTTAACTATATTATATAACTTAACTATATTATTTTACATATACAAAATTATACAGTA
>SCLG01000668.1:37972-59837 GCA_004367875.1 Oikopleura albicans
ATTTAGAGCTTCGTATAATGTCTGTACCGCCTAATATTTAATTTTGAAGTATTTTGAATGAAAAATAAAAAAAAATAAATGTGTGGCGCGAAAATGCCAAGCATTTTGCAAAGCACCCCGCACTGAGGGTTAAAACATACAAATTTTGAGTTAAAAAGAGGGAAAGATGTAAAAACAAGTCGTTTGCATATATGCACACACTTCCTCTGGGAGTTAATAACCCTTGAGGGCTTTTATTTTCAGTGAAAAAAGTAAGACACGATTGACCTCTCAAACTCTATTCCAGACTTGAGTAATATTTAATAACCCGCAACCTTAAATAATATTTAAGCAAAAAATAACTCTATTATTATAAAGATGATTGCATCACCCAATAATAAGCAATACCAACCATAAGTCTGTTTAGGTACACGTGTCTTAACTTTTAATTTATCTGTCACAGAATTATAAATTTTTCGCAAAAAAAAAAACGAAATTTCGCGCACAAATAAAATTTGCGCGTAATTGGTCAGAAAGAGATTATTTTCCATTAATAAAAAATGAAAACGAAAAAAACGAGAAATAATTTGCGCGCAAAATTAATCATAAAATTTTCGCAAAATTATCCAAAAAAACTAAATTTCGCTTACCAACAACAAAGTTTTACGAAAAAGTCACAAAGTCGAATGTCTATCATCGACAATGACACTAGATGACTCTTCATAGGGCTACTAAATTGGTTTTGAAAAATAGCCCTATAATGTCTTTCAGATTTGCCCTACGGAAAAGCGTGATTTAACATGGGAAAAGCTGTTAGAGATATTATGCGTACCATGATGAGCGACTGCCAAATTGTGCACGACTGCTAAATTGTGCATGACTGCCAATTTGTGCACATTTTTTGGAAACGCAAATTGCACAATTTGAAGGTCGGGACTGTACTCGGACTCGCCTTATAACGAAGGGGTGCTCTTTGCACAGAAAAATTATGACTTGTACTGTATGAGTCATATATTTTATGATCATTTTTATAAGGATTCGATAAAAATTGAAAAAATTAGCCATTCAACGAAATTTCGGTTTCTCAAAAAATAGCCCTATAACGGGTAGCCCTGTAACGAGTCATCTGGTGTATACTTATTTCGGAAGTTTTTAGAAGTCGTTGTAAATAGTTATCAACATTAATCGTTTATTTGATGTTTATTTTGTGATAAAATGTTTAACCTGTCACAAAAAACTCTAAAATGGAACGAAGACTATCCATCATAATTTGTCGTAGTTGAAAAATTCCACTGTACATTCCAGTGATGATATTCGGCCGAACACGAGTCACTTTCCCTCTGAACTCGTATTGACTATTCCAATTATAAACCACAGTCGAGTACTCAATTTAAGGGTAGTACGGTCAATTTGTTTACAAATGAACATCATTTTTTTATTTGACCGTGTTGTATGCGTATAATTCACTTCAAGTTAACGTTAAATGTATCATGAATGACTTCAAGTACGTAAACTTTATTTCCAGATTGNAATAGGAAAATTGCTCAAAACCTTGCAGTCATATCCTATCATACGGTAAAAGCGCCGTTTTCCAAAGAACATGTTTTCCAGGGAAACATTCTAAACTGCCTTTTCGAAGAATAAGTTTTTGGAAGAAAACGTTTTTCGGGAAAAATTTAATGAGCCTTTCAGAAGTGCTGGTATTAATTCGTCACTAATCCATAATTATGGTTTTCCCTGTAATAATACACAGAGTGCGCCGTTATGTTTCCGGAAAAAATGAAACATAAATTATGTTACATAATAGGCCGAGCAGGAAAACGTGAAACATAACGGCGCAGGGCGGATAAGCTGGAAAAAATTTCCGAAATAGTGAAACATAACAGCACGAGCGGGGCCAAGTAAAACATATCGGCGCACCCTGTGTAATTAATATATTTAATAATATATTAATAATGAAATATATTTAGTTATGAAAATAAAGAATTATACAGTACCAATGGCACTGTAACAAAGTTACAAAACGAAGCAATTAACGTATAAATTATACATCTAGGCCAATCACTAGCTCAATTACATACCAAAATCACTCCATGTGTACTGTTATTTCAAAATAGCTGCAGGGCACTACACTGATCACTCCAAATTATAGAAGCCCAAGGTTACCACACAGAGCGCCAAGTTTTTCGCTCGGTGCTTCAAATAGTGTGGACCAATCTGGAAATAAACTTAATACGGCAAACCCTAACGATCTAATTATTTTTTATACCCGATTGCAAGTTGTTTGTCGAGAGTTTCGTTAGAGAACATTTTTAGATTTTGTCCAAAAAAATATTTTTTTTTGACTTGAAAGTTCAAAAAAACAATAAAAACTCATTATTTCACGAACAAAAAATTATTTTTGAAATGTGTCTAAGGAATCACTAGTTTATTATTATAGGAAGGGTTTGCAAAAAAATCCGGATGTGCCAAGTTTCCGGTCTGACTGAAGCTCACTGCCAATAGTTATGGTCCCGCAAAAAACGGGAAATGAATAACAAAGGATGGATATAGGTTCTCATAGTATTCCCAAACTTCTATAATGTATGCCCCGTCTCCAGGAAGCCTTTCTTTTTTGCATTTTTATGTAAACAAATCGACCGTACTACCCTTAAGATGTTTTTTTACTTTTCATATAGCCGAAAAAAGTCTCAAAAAAAAACACTCCCGCTACAAATCTGAATAAAAAGTGGCTAGACATCCCTTGCGCCGTTATAATGCAGCTTTTTTTATGAAATGAATACAGATGGGATAATATAAGTACAGTTTAGGGTCGAACTGAACGCAAAAAATATAGCCTTCGATATCGGACATCCGGTAGTAACAGAAATAACCCAAAAACATCGATTTAATTAAAAACCCAAGAACATAGGTTTCTCGTATTCCAGTCGGTGATTTTTTTTTTCAAAATTGGATCAAAACTTATTATCATAGGAAACATAAAAATTTGTAAGATAACCGGTGACAAAATAACAGCCCTTGGGTCTACGGTACCGTATACCGTATATGTAATGGAAACATCCTCAACTAATGGACATAGGATCCTTAAATTAAGGACTTTAATGTTTCAACTATATTCTATTCGAAAAGTCCATCTATGTATACTGCGTCGCTATACTATGCTAGTAATGATCTGTGCCAGTCCAAATTTTGGGGTACCGGGTAGTTGAGAAGCTCATCGTAGCGTGCTTCTGTTGGGCTCACGCCTTTTTCCGTCAGTTCGTAGCCCAAATACACGAATTTTTTTACGAAGAAATATCTAGTCGTAATAACCGGCACATGAGTGCGGACTAGTTTTCTCCAATCTCTTGGGGCGTGGGTTCGAATCCCACTTCAGTCACCAATATGCTAGTAATGATCTTGGCCAGTCCAAGATGTTACTTGCGTTTTACCAGTAATATTAATTAGTATATTTGAAACAGACAACTCATAATAAAATAGTTAGTTTATTTCGAGACGGCTTTTATTTCCGAATGAAGCCTCATATATTTTAGTTTTGTCTCGTTAGGGGCAAGACGTACTTTTAAAATCGATATTTTCTTGTTTTTTTGTGGCCTATGGTTTTCTATAAAAATTTAAGAGATTGAAGATACATATGCAGCGAGCACAATAAAAAATCAAGAGAAAATTTCAAACAACGATTTACGAAATATCGATGAAAACGTAAAATCAATATACTGAAAGCTGATTGGACAAGAATTCAAAATGGAAAACGAGGAATTAGTCGAAATTGCTCAATTAGAACAAAATGCGACCAAACCTGTATCCCGCCCAATGGGAGTCGAAAACGCCATTATTGGAAGAGCTCCAAACTACGCCTTAGGGGAGACCGAGGTAAAAAGTCAAGCTGAAATAAATAACACGCGGGTCTCTTTTTCCACTTATATTTCAGAAGATCTTAGTCCTGAAAGCCTAAAGGCCTTAATAAAGCCAAGAACATTGCTTTCCACCCCCTTTTCACTGTGGCTCATAATGTCCCAAAAAGAAAAAGACAAATTTCTACGTGAAATGGAAATAATCATGTCGGATTTTTTGGAATATATTTTTCTTGACCCAGACACCTGTAAACAGACTTGTTTTTTGGTCTCCTTCAAATGCAAAGAGCTGTACTTTATAGTCTTACGAAAATTTCCCCAATTTATACATAAAATAAATTTGGAATATAATTTTTTGGATGCAGAAATTTTAAAAATGAAATTATGTATCACAGACTATGAAGAAATGATCACTCTCCCCGATGGATCATCAAAAAAACAGCGCATTATTAACATTCAATATAATAAGAATATTGACATGAGTGGTTTCTTCATTTATATGAACGAATTTGCACACGATTTTAATAATAAATCGTATACAAATTGGCACTCAGTGGCAAAAAATATTTCGAAAAAAGAGAGGGGGGATCCAAGTGCATCATTTCAAATTGAATCGTTACCGAAAGTTAACCTGTTGGACAAGCGGTTATTAACAGTCCACAACTATCGCGGCAACGGTGTTATGGAATATATGGCACTTTGGCAGCAGAAAGATACGGAGTTCATCAAACACTTCAACAGGCGCCAGAAAGGATATGATATATCGAATATTGACATTCAAACTCGAAACTTTGTAGAAGAACAAATCAAACAATCCGTTTTGGAACCTGGTAAAACGGCTGAAAAATTTAGAAATAAGTCATCAGGTATCCGTCCGGGAGTTAATCTTCAAATCTACGATGTCAATGAGTCGACAAACCATGTCATTCCTTTTCAACCAGGTAACCAGCCGCTCAACATCAAACATATCGCGGAAAAAAGGCCGACCTCAAAAAACTCTCACCGGCGCCTACGCCAATTGGCCTTAACCAGAAAAAGATCGGCCATATTATCCAAGAAGAAGAGAGTTCTATGGCTATTCCAATCAACATAAACGTTTATTCTGAAGTCGTGTCTAATTATTCCAAACAGAACTCGAAACCCACGTCATCCAACCCTCAAGTGTCTGGTCAATTGAAAGACCAATTCGAGTTGGACAAAAACGTAAGATTCTTGTGGAACAAATGCTCGGATAAAATCACCAAATTAAAAAGCTCCCATACGGTGCTAGTACTCCAGGGTATATTAGAAAATACCGAAAAACAGGAGGATTTCTTCGAACTTTTCGAAAAAATTAATGATGCGGTGCTTGAAGAGAATATCTCGGCGTTGAATTCGCAAAAAAATTTAAAAAGAAAGAAACGTGGTAAAAAGAAAACACCGGTAGGTACTTTGGAAGAATTCAAAAAAGTCACAAACCGCGAATGCTCCCTGATGGGTATGCGTAACTCCGATGAATCATCGGACGATTTACCAAACTTGGAAAATGATGAACCAACATCAAAAATTCTAACACCGGAGGAAACAGCACAATCTGGCCGCTTTTCTTTTGGCGAGAGTCATATCAATGAGGAAAAGTCATATAGCCAGATAAAAGATGTCGAAAATTTTGAGAAGCGAAAAGACACGACGCCAAGGTCAAACAAACGTAAAAGCGTTAGTGAAAACGAACAGCGCACCACCAAACGGAGATCATTACGAAATTATTCGCAAAACTCCAAGCCAACATCAGGCACTTCTTTTTCGGGTAAAGAGACTGAAAACGAAAAAGACGAAAAAGAAGAAAACCGAGGCATTTCGACATTGAATTGCGAAATCATGCAAGTAATTCAACGGCAAAAAGATTTACATGAATCAAAAAAGCCTGAGCCATTGAATACTACTAATCGTCAACGTCGACTACTACTTCGACAACAACAACTACAACAACAACCACAACTTCAACAACAACAACAACAACGACAAAAAGTGGATTACCGACCACAAAATAGCAAATTGCAACAATTTGAAGAACTCAAAGATCGTTTTAATTTGCAGTGTAAGGATTTATCCGTACGAGAAGAACAAATTATTTCACCAAACAAATCCAAATCAAATGTGGAACAAAATAAGGTAAATCTTGAACTTCTATTAAACAAGGAATATAAAATTTTTAGCTGTTATGAACTAGAAAATTCACAAAATCCAGATAATTTGACAAAAAACCTTCCGCCCCTTAACCCCCTTAATTATCCCCAACATAATACTCTTACAACAAACACCCATAAATTTTTTTCATTTTTTCCTAAAAATAAACAAATGGCAACAAAAAACTTTCAAGCATTTCATACGTTAAAATTTTGACTAACACCAATTTCAACAAACTTTGTACATAATGTCATATTTTCAGTAATTCATATTTTCATCAGCATCCAGTCTGATAAACTCGGAAAGCAATACAAAACAGAATCGGGTACCAGGAACGAATCAGAATTGTTACACTGTTCTTATTACCTTTTAGCAGTAAATTTAATAATGATACTTTGTAAGAAGTTTACACAAAAATCAAACACTAACAAAACTAACAGATACAACTTCCCACAAAGTCACATAGTTAAATTTAAATCGCTGCTATTTTGTACTGTACTAGCAACAACTTCTGTAATTTTCATTGAAGTACCAACTACTAAACAAAACTCAAACAAAACTTACTTCAACTCAGTTTGCTCATTGGGACTATTTTCGATTTTCCCTTTATTGAGCCTACTGTTTAACAGCGGACTTTATTTATTTGCATCACACACAACAAACTCTGAAATAACTGAATCTGACTCAGAAATAGAGCTTGCAAGGGCCTTGCCAACAATTAACGAGATACCAGAATTAGAATTTAACCCTTTCGAAGACACACCTAAATGGCTTTGTGGTAACCCCGTAGCCAAAAATCTCATTAACCTAAAAACAAACTATTTTCAAAACGAACCCAAAACAGAAAAACCAGAAATCCACAACTCGAGTGAAATTAATTTTTTTAGAATACTCAATATCAACATACCATGCTCAAAATTCAGAAAATCATTTTTTGATCCATTAAAATTATTAGTCACACTTAGACCAGACATAGATTTTTTCACCCTTAATGAACTCTACACACATAAAAACATTGAGATACCAGCAGGTTATAAAGCATTTTTTTGTGAAAATTGCACAATTGTCACCACTATGATACTGTACAAAGAAAACTGGGAAGAAAAGTGTGAACAAATCAATGATATAAAATTTCTAAACAGTACATGTGTTAGAATAAAAACCGGACCCAAAAAATCAGACTTCTTTGACCTTTTTTCAGTTTACAGGTCCCCCAATGACGGTTCTAGAACCAAATTTTTCGAAAATTTAGGCTACATAGGACCAGAACATAAATCAAGATTCTCAAAGGATTTCTGTGAATTTATTTTAAGAGATATAGATAACTCCATAAAATGTGGAGATATCAACTGGGCAACACTAACAAAATTTAGTAAAAACAGATTTTTCGAGAAAAAATTCCAATCACTTTTCAGAGAATGCAGCCTAAGAAACTTAGCCAAATCAAAAATCACATATTCGAGTGAAAACGTAAGGGTAACAACGGAAACATCAATTGACGCTGTCATTGTCCAAGAAAAATATGACTTAAAGGATGTAGAAATACAAAGTTCTACTTTGACAGAAATAACTGACCATCACCCTATTTTTTTCGAAATAAAAAATTACTTCATTCAAGCCAAAATTGACGATATTTTGATAAAAAAACGAATTACGGAAAATAGTATCAACCTAAATGAAAATATTCTGAAAGTCATGTATGATAATAATATAAAAAACAAAATTGATGAGGGAATTGAAGCGGACATCAATCATGAAAACAGAAATAACATATGCAAAAAAATTATGACCAATATCTCAGAATCAGTAAAGGAAGCAAACCCCCTATTTTGGAAAAGACAAAAATCAGGACTCAAAAACTGTCCCTTAAGTGACGAATATTATAGATTAAAAAAGGTCTTGAAAAAACAATACAAAATTTTAAAAAGATTAAAAAAATCATGTAAAGAAGACGTTTTGTACCAAAAAACAAAGAAAAATATACAATTAGAACGGAGAAAGTGTATAAGAAATTTCTGGAAAAAATCACTGTCGGAACTCGCGATAAAAAACAAATTAGATTGGGAAATTCTGAATAAATTTAAAAATAACGCAAGAGAGATTCCTAATGCCTTAAAACCAAATGATTTTGCTAAAAGATTTTTCGAACTTAGTCACGATTTTACCCCGCTAGTAAAAACTACAATTGACCCCTTACTAATTGGATCAAAACACAGTTTTGAATTCAATAGTAATTTTGTTCTAAACACGGGCTGTAAATTCACGGACATAAAACAAATACTTAAAGACTGCAACAACTCGAAAAACTCGTCCGGTTGGGATGAGGTCAATATTTCCCTCCTTGACATTCTCCCAGACACAACCTTAGATCAAATAAACCATCTATTAAAATGTGTGTTTAAAAATGGCTGTTATCTTGAGGAATTTAGGAATTTAAAATGCATGCCAGTTTACAAAAAGGGTGACGCAAATAACGTTAAAAACTATAGGCCTATTCATATAGCCTCAACTTTTTGTAACCTAGTGGAGAAAATTATGTGCCTTCAAATGTACGAATATTGGGATAAAAATTTCCTGCTTCACAACAACCAATTTGGATTTCGTAAAAACCACAGTGTAGGTCAATTGATTAATTGCTTTAGGAAATATGCCATAAATAAAAATTGTAAATATAATATGGTCATTCTCACTGACCTAAGCAACGCATTTGGTTCATGCGATACTTTCCTTATTTTACAGAGAATGGCACCCTACTGTTCGAACACAACCTTAAAATTACTGAGAAGCTTCCTAATTCAAGCAACAGTTAAAGTAACTACGAAACAAGGTAAATCTGTGCCATTTGACACAGCGGACAGGGGTTACAGCCAAGGAAGCAATTTAAGTACCTTCCTGTTTTCAGTATTGATGACACTAAGTCATACATTACCCCGTGGCATCGAAGCATTCAGCTTCGCCGACGACGATCAACTCGTGATCTGTAGTAACAATTTTCTTGATTTTCAAAATACCTGTGAATTAGCAATAAATACTTTTCACAACTTTTGCAACGAGCACAACATAGTACTAAATACTGGTAAAACTTACTATATGACATTTGGTAAATTCACTCCTTCAGAAAAAAGCAACATAGAACTCATTACACAAGGTACAACTATAAATTCGAAAAACGAAATAAACATGTTAGGAATTGACATCTGCAATAAGCTAAGTTTTAAACCTTATATAAGCTCACTGATTAGCTCAATGAAATCACGATGCAGACTCATTAGTAATTTTTCAAAATTTGCCAACAACAAAACAACAAGCATTTGTATAAAATCATTTTGTGCGGGGAAATTCAACCACGGCATACAATACATACCATTTTTTAGTCGTGTTGAATATAAAGACCTGCAAACGCCAGTAAATAAACTTTTAAATCTCAAATTCACAAGTAAATCGGAACGGGAAGAATCAGCGCCCCGATTAAAAAGTCAAAACATTTTACTATCTCGCTCAAAAATAACTAGTTTTTGGAATCTTCACCGTTTAGCTCACATGCAAAGACTTAATAAAATTCTTATGACCCTAGAACCCTTCTGGGAAGCAAAATCAATTATTAAGTCACTCGATATAAATAAAATCATCAAAATAAATGAACTTAGAAATGGCCTCAAAATGAACATTTGTAGCAATGAAATGATACCCAACACAGCCCCTACCATTTGGCAAAATGAATTTAATAAATTACCGATTCAACTCAGAAACTCAATCGGAACTGAACAATTTGAGAGTAACTGCAAACGTTTTTTCAAAGAAAGGTGCCAACATCAGGAGCACACGGAACGGAGATGCCTAACATGTAATAAAAACACTTTCGAATACTCAAATTGTCAGACTCCGCAATCTAACGACTTCATTTTCTATGATTTTCGTAACACAAAACGTCCTTTGAGAAATGATTTCATATTATTTTTGAACAGAAAAAAATCCTTGTTAGGATATTTAGAAAATAGTAATAATTTCATATCTACCATGTTACTCGAATTTAGGCTGTTTTAAAAAAAAACTACCAAAAATACGTAGATAATAATTGCGCGAAACCAATTATCAAACAACCAATGGATAACGTGGAAAAAAGTGAATCAGCTAAAATAATCGCTGACTCTTCGTTTCCCATACCTACTATTGGTCAAACAAAAAATCCCCACGCCAATTTCAAACGCGCAACCAATCATATTCCGACGAACTAGGACCATTAAAATGACTCATTGAACACAGACAATCTAGCACTACGAACAAAAAACAATTAATGCCCACACCAAATATTTCAACAAAAAATGTTACCAATTCTTAAATAAGGATTTTTCTTTAAAACTTTTTATGAAAATTTCAATATTTAAAGTAAATTTTTTTCTTTTCTTAAAAAAAAACATCGGCATAATGAATTTTTATTGATCCATATAAAAATTAAAAATTATTTCCAAAACACATGACTTCGCTTATTCGTCTTTTTTCTATTTTTTAACTACATTTTCATCAAATTCAAATTGCAAATTACAGCTCTTTTAAAGAGCTAAATTTCCCATATAACCAATAACGTTTAAAACGTTCTCTATAACCGTAAATTTTATCTATTACATCCAAGATGTAAAATACAAAAAACAACTAAATATTTATTTATGTACCAGCACCGTACTATAAAAACTGCAAAAAAACAATGGTGAACAAACTCCAATAAAAGGCCTTGCAATAATAACACGTAAATCACTAATACAAATAATAAATTAAATTTTGATTTTATTTCGAATCCGAATCAAATAAATGTAAATTAATTTACAAAATCTTTCCTAGAAAGAAAACCTTAGAGGTAAAATATAAGTAAAATGTAAAAAATTTTTTTTTTAATATTTCAAGTAAAAATATCCCTAAGGGACCTAAAGTACAGTAAAAACAATTTTTTAAAACTTTTTTTCAGTTTTTTTTTGGTTTATAGAAATTCTTCAAAATAGCCGACATATCATCAATCAAAAGAACCGCCGTGTCTAACTCTTATCTTCGAGAAATAAATTGCTCATCGATTGCCCCATAAGGGACTCAACTTCTTGATCGGCCAACTCATCAACCAAAGGGTCTCCTAAAAAAATCTTTAAAAAATTATCACACTCATTTTTTTATTATTTTATTAAATTTCTTCCATCCTGAGAGTATCTCTTTCTTTTCAAACATTCCCATCAAAGGCAAAAAACACAAACTCGGGGCGATACACAAAAAAATATCAACAATTAATTTAAAAAAAACAAATTTAAACAAAATTATCAATCCTTATCTTTTATTATGTTTTACCAAAAATAAAAGGGGCTAAAACCAAAAGCTAATCATTAACTTAAACACAAAAACAGGTACTTACGTTCAAGAACGCTCATGCCGGCCAAATTTTCATAGGAACTGACACGCGGTGGCGCGCCAGGAACATTGGGTGGTCCGACAACAAAATCCGCCGAATCAATCTCACATGAAGGACAATCACTTGCAGAATCCAAAGCCCCATCGACATAATGGACCATCCCCCCAAGACCATCATTCTGGGACGGATCACCTAATATACAGGACCAATCAAATCCCTCAGAGCCAAACGCAGGTAAATTAGGGCGTGGTGACGAAGGGGTAGGCGGCATGTTGTTTGAAGAGCGATCAACAGGAAAACTGGGATCGAAGCTCTGCTCACTCCATCTGAGAGAATCATTTACGGCCGCAATCGTACCCCGATTAAATACCACACAGAAGGTATCAGCTTTTCGGGGCAAATTCATTACTGATTTTCCATTCACCTTCAACTCCCAAGTACAATCATCGTCGCCCCGCCGTTTCTTGTTAAAAGAAGACTCAAAGATCGCAACAGCCGTCAAAGGGATCACTCGGCCAGCCGCGTTCTCCAGAACAAAATCATCAGAAATCGAAGCATTTGCCGCCCCGAACGTTGCCTCAGTCAGGTCCCCATCATTCGAAAGATCATACACTTGGCTTTTCTCCCCAAAATCGACCGTCAGTGAATTATCAACCGGAAACGAATCGTCGTTCATGGCAGACTCATCACGGAATGACTCGGTCGAAGACCCATCGGAGAAATCAATTCGAATGGACCGCCTAGCACGCTTTTGTTGACTTCCATCAAACACATGCTTTCGCTTCGATTTTGGCTTCGCGGGACCAGTTGAGGGACATGGCATTTTTGGCGTTTCCTTATTGAACTAATTTTAAAAAGTTTAGCTTATGAAGGAAAAAATTCACTTATTAAAAATAACACAACACATACTTTAACATTATCATTATTTTTTATCATATTTTTTTTTTCTCCTTCCAAATTTTCAGAAAAACATAAACACAAAATTAAGACAAATAAATTAAAAAAAAATCCAAAAATTCATTTCTCATAAACATAAACTAATTAGGCCAATTTTTATCATATATCAAAAAAAACTGATAAACATAATTTACTAAAAAAAAATATAAAATTTATCTCAAAAAGTCGGACTTCATAAAAACCGCAAAATCAAAAACGCACCAACAAAAACCTAGTCAAAAAAAAACGCCACACAAAAATAATATATAGATAAGCTAAACTTTCCTCGACAGCGTCTGATATGACTGGTCGTGTTACATTCGGAGTCATTATCGTGGGGACAGGAAGCGACGTTGGACATTTTGTATTAAGGCTGCTAATGGATTGAAGATACGAATCCAACCGCAACCCATCACGCGGGGGAGTCATAGCCAACTCCATAGGGTTTGAATTTTGTAGCTTATGCAGAAACCGCTTACAATCTACAGTTGTCGTGGTCTGAGATGGAGCCAAGTTGGACGGTCGCGCTTCGGCGAAACCCGCGTTTAGAGAGTCATGTTCGATACTCTCGTTATCAACAGACGATTTAATAGGGTTGTCAACCAAACCAAAAAGATCGATAGCATGACGATCGAGATCTCGCAGATAACTCATTGACATTTTTCGATCTTCGTACTTCTTGAATGCGGGAGTCAACTCAGCCGTATCAATTTCATCCAACTTGGGCATACCCACATCAGGCGTATAGGGTTCCTTGGAAGACCCAGCCAGACCACGAGATGACTGAAATTAATATTAACACAAATAATATCATCAAAATTAAATTAAAAATCTCAATCAAAAATAACCACATAAGCAACGTTTATCTCTAAGATCAGACTTGAATCTAAAAAAGGAGATTTGCGTTTAGGCACAACTTTAAAACTAATTTAATTTATAATTTAAATATATGGATGCATAATTTAGAAAAAAATACTTATCATAAAAACTTTTTACTTTCCACACATTAACAAAAATCACACTTGACAAATAGCTTAAAAACAATAAAAATCAAATTTTCTTACAACAACTAAATGGTAACTAGTTCAAAAAGTTTATGCTACAAAATTAGTTTCTCCCTTTTCCCACTTATTTTTTATATACTCTAAAAATCATGCTAAAAATTAATCTAAAACGAATAAAATAAGGCTCAGAAAAATAATCAAAAAAACAGCTACATCTCGGAAAAACTTACCAACTTAGCGGCCTGCTTCATGTCCTGTTCGATCCGTGACTGTAATTTGGTGATCATATCACGGTCAGTCAACCTCAATTTTTTGATTTGCGGGGCCGAAACCACATCAGACTGCTCAATCTGGTAATCAAGTGGAAACATCTAAAAATTAATAATAAAAATTAAAAAACACATAAAAATTAAGAATAAATAGGACAAAATAAGCCAAAATAAAATATAATTCATAATAATATAAAAATAATGTTTCTATTTTTTTACTTTACTTTTTTATTACATATCTACATCATAAATAGTTTTTACAACATACATACTAATTATCAACATTTTTATATATATTTACTTTCAAAAAAAAAATTTTTTTTTATATATATTTACTTTCAAAAAAAAAACTTCTGAAATAACTTAATATTAATAAAATTACCGATGCTATTGCAGTTCTTTTCACGCTCTCCATTTGGCCACAAAGAACACCATAAAATGCGTTGGTATCCTCAGTCAATACGACACCATTCATCGTGAGACAACCATTATACATCTCATGTGATACTCGCTCAAGCTGACCAATAGCGGACTTGATATTATCACACCTTCCCCGAACACTGCGATCAAACTCCATCAAGTTCACAACATTTTGAACCAAAGAATATGACTCTAAAAAATCTTTTTTTACATGTGTTTTTTAGCAAAAAAATAATTTTACCAAAAAATAAAATTCCCATCCCACTCAATCCATTTTATACTATTAAATTTCACCACTAAGAAGTTTCAAAAATATACTAAAAAACACCTAACAAGAAAAAACACATAAACAAATATCTATATAATTACTAGGTGAAATGAGACCTCAGAAATTTCTAAATTTTCTCATATCTCCCAAAAAATAAAACTCCTTATCTTTCAAAAATACTACATCAACAATCCACTTAAAAAATCAAAATTTAAGGAAAACATTTTTTTTAGTTTCGGTTACTTTTTCATCCCAACAAAAATTAAAATATAACGAGCACATAAGAAAAAAGATAGAAGGGGTCGAACTTACTTTGCATAACGTCTCCGATACTACGAAAATCACGCACGTAATGGTACAAAAGATGAGAAAGCCCAACAACCAATTCCTCCATTTTTGAGTAAGGGACGTTTTCCTCTAACTCGCTTGAACGCCCGAAATTGGACTCCAACACACTTTTCAAAAATTGATCCTCTCCAATATCTTTTGACGGTCGAAAGTGCAACGCATCAAATAACATTTGGTCGTATTGAGCCATAGTCGTATGTACATACGCCATGGAAGTTAACACCGGCTCCAACTGCCCAACCAGGATTGGGGTGGCAACATATGCACGATCTAACATTTTGACGTCGAGCCCATCATTACATATATTGAGAAATATGTTAGCCAACTTGGGACGCACAACATCAGGCAAAACAGGCGCCTCAGATACGCTCTCTATCGCAAATCCAGACTCGAGTTGTGCCCGTCGACATTTATCGATGTGCGAAAGTACAAGCCCCAAATCGGCCACAGCATAATCCAAACGGTTGGCAGTCAAACGGAAAATCCGGCGTTCGGCGTTGGAGAAAAAATTCAGCCAATACTAAAAATAAAAAATTCATTATAACAAATTATTTTTTCGGAAGTAACCTATTTTAATTTTTCAGACCTTTTTAAATCCTTAACATTCAAAAAGGGGATTTAAAAAAAAAACAACAAATCTATCTAACCAATTTTACATTTCAAAAATAGCATAAAATAAATAACATATAATCTAACTACGATTAAAAAAAACAAATCTATAATTATCAAGAACAACAGTAAAACGATTTTGAGGACCAAAAATGAATTTTTTTTATGACAATTCTTTTCTAACACAATTATGCTGACTTACTGTTTTATCGGTATATCCGACAACATCTGCTGAATTCAACCGCGGCTGGAATTGGAGACAATTGAGCATAAGCGGCGGCAACTCCAGCCGACCATTACATCCACCTCCACGATTCGCCGTCACCCGTGAGTTCAATGGCTCGTAGCCAACCTAAGACAGTACATAGTCAATCACTACCGAGTTTTAACATTATAAATTTCTTCTCTTTATCCAAAAAAAGATATACCACTCTGTACCCCACAAATCCCAAACATAAAATCTCAAACATCAAAAAAAAGGCAGACAAGAAAGCCGAAAATCTAAAAACCAAAACAAAAAATCAAAAAAAACGGCAACAAATCCCCTGTTCCTATGTACAATACCATGTATATTACCCCTTATTTTTTCTATAATTATCCTCTACCTCAATCATCTTTTTTTTCTTCCCTATCACCCTCTACAAAACCCATTCTCATGTACAAAAAACGATTATATTTTTATAAAAAAAAACACTTCTATTTTTTTACTTTTCCAACATATTTTTATACGAAAAAAACTACTTATTTTTATATATCTAAACATATTTTTATACTAAAAATCAATCACTTTTACAAAAAACAAATTTTCTACAAAAAAATAAAATAAAAATCATACCTTATTAATCTACGCTCTACCATATCATCCTTATTAGAACAACTAACCAAAAAAAAACAAATGACCTATTTTCTTTCTAATATAATTCTCGAAATAACAAATATGTATAATTTATCAAGCTATAAATTAGCTTTCCAACTCTCACTTATTATACTCTAAATCTCAAAAAAAATGCCTTATTTAACAACTGTACAAAAAACCAAAAAAAACTAGTTGATTTGATTTCAATAACGGTCAGACTTGAACCGAAAAAATAGAAATGAAAATCAATTTGGAAAAAAAAAGACCATTGTACTATCCTCATAGAGTCCCAAAAATGAGAAAAAATAATATAGTCAATGAGTCTTATGGAAAAAGGAGGGAACTGGCAAAATGGCGCATGAGGGTTAAAACAAGAAAGTAAGATGGATGATAATTAATTAATGGCATTATGGTACTCATACGAAGCAAAATTACCTTCCTAACAAGCATATTAAACTTGTAAGACTGAACAGCAAAGCGTTTATACGAGTCCGCCAATTTCTTCTCGATCGCCACCAAATCAACAAGCCCAGCCCCCTTATACGAATCTTTGTTTATCTCAACCAAAAAACGCTTGAGATCAGAAAAATCCCAAACATTCCCAAAATGGTACTGACCACCAGAAGTAAAATCAGACGGCACGGCAACCCGCGGTTTCGCCATCAGAAAAATATATTCAAAAAATCGTTTTCAAAAAACTCAAACGACTCCTTTTTCTCTCGAAAAACGGAATGAAATATAATTTCTGATATTTCATTTGGCTGAGGAAAAACACCACCTAACTAATAACAATTATCTAAGTTACCAAATTGCCAACGGAAAATTCAGTTAACAATTATGATACATTGGGATTGAAAACATGACGATCAGACAAAAAAAGAAGATAATACAATTACACAATTGGTTCACTCGGAATCCTCCAAAATGTCGAAATATTTTCAACTTTATTTACACAGCCTTCTTACCTTGTAACGGGCCAAAATTTCAATCTGTTGCTCTTCAGTTAAGAACCCAAGTGGATTCTTAAATCGATTATTATCGATTACCGCCTTTTGAACTTGCTTGTAAAACTCAACGTAGTAGCAATACTTCATTGGTTCGATAATTTTGGAAAATGGATCCAAAAATCCATGTGCATTTATTTGTCTGGCCTTTATCCGACACATTATAACAGACCGCGTCATGGCCCAGCAACAAAAACGTAAATAGAATTGCCGGGCATTAAAAGATACATCCACGGACGGAAAAATGGAACTATCGTCAAGATATCCCATAACGCCCGATGCGAAAGTATCAAGAAAATCTTTTGGCCCATCATCCGTACAGTCATTGTACAGACGTTGAAACGTCCCAAGAGGGTTCCGATCGCTTCTACCCCCACACCTGCGGGAGTCAATGTAATGGAACAACCATAAGATCTGATATGTATCGAAAGAATCAGCTGACTTGGCCCTATTGAACTCGTTAACATCCATGATATTAGCGTACATCGCACCCAAATTAATTGGCATGCTTCCTGGTAAATATCGACTTGTCAAAATATGCGATCGCATTCGCACATGAGGGAAAGAAAATTGTCCTTCGGCAAACTCCCAACCACTATCGCCTTTTATTGGACGGCAACGGAACTCCAACCCACACGCCTCATAAAAAGCTGAAAAAATCAATTATAGACTCTTTTCGTTTTTTAACTCGAAGAAAGTAAAAACGAGAAAAGTCAAAAATTCAACAAAATGAGGATAATCATGAAAAATGATTAAGAGGGCGCGCGGGGGTTAAAACCAACTCAAATTCCGAGAAAAATATATATGGCCAATATGGTACTCATTCGATCTCATTTTTTCGCCAGAAAAACATGAACAGAAACAGAACTTTCCAACAAAAAAATTATTTTCTTCAATCCATTTAACTTCTGTACATAAAACAAAAAAAAACTAATTGATTAGATTTCAACAACGGTCAGACTTGAACCAAAAAAATAGAAATGATAATCAATTTGGAAAAAAGCCATTGTACTATCCTCATAAGAGCCCCAAAATGAGAAAAAATAATATAGTCAATGTGTTTTATGGAAAAGGAAGAAATTAATAAAGTGGCGCATGGGAGTTAAACCAAGGATGACTATGGGAACGGAAGTTAATTATTGGCATTATGGTACTCATTCGATCTGATTTTCTCGCCCAAAAAAATATAAAACAACAACAAAACATACCGGCGAATAAGGGATTATGCTTCGTTGCCGAATGATTTTTCTCGATCGGATGTTCCCCACTACAGCTCCCATATCCAGGTATAACCAAAAGAAACTTTGCTTGGGGGGTCAACAAATGATTCTCATTTATGGTCCTGGAGCTTCCATACAAATGAGGAAGAAATTGTGAAAAATCGAACTTTGGGCAATATAGGCGATTCCGATCAGCAAACGTTTCGGGCGAGATAGGAAATTCTTCATGTATTGTTCGATTTATGAAAGTCTCGAACTCGCAAGTCGAATATTGATCAAAACAGCTGGGTATTTCCGATAACCGCTCCAACACGCGTCTTTGCAACTGGGGGTTGGTTATTGTAGCGGCAGAATACGCATCACGGCCATCATCTCGTAATAGACTTTCAAAGAAAAAATCGTCATTACAAAAAAACCGACGAAACTGGAAAGGAAGGTCGTAACGTTTGCCGTCACAAATAACGATCACAGTGCCGTCATGGCAGGTATGATAAGCAAATTCAATTTCGGAAATAACATCTGAATTGAAATTTTTTTCGATATATTCGATATCTTCAATCCGCCGCTGGAGATAAAGACCGAATACACCAGTTTGCTCATGTATAGCAAAACCGGACCCATAATTTGGATCACGACGGATTTTATTTTGGTCCTCCAACTTCCCGATCATCGTCTTCGACTCCTCAACCAATTCTTGAACGACGGCCTCTGGAAACTGAAGAGGGGCAATGTACTCAATCGGCACCCCATCAACCTTCTCGTACAGCCGAAAGCTATTGATCAATACTTTGCTGCCTGGACCTTCAACGAAATCAACATCATTAAAGTTCAATACTTTAGGAACGAAAACAACATTCCTAAGCAACACACTGCCCATCATTAGACTGTTAAACATGATGTTTCGATCAACCCGCATATTATGCACATTTATAACACCATGTGCGGTACGGGAACATGGGCAGGTGGAAAATGTTCGTAATTGATCAAAATACAAATATGATTGAAGAAACTCATCCTTAAACCAATCAGAAAAGATAAGATGATCGGTCAACTTGGCTGTTTTAGTGGCGGTTTTGGATTGGTGGACTGACTGGGGAGTTGGTTGGGTGGCGGTGCTTTTTTCGTTTTTCGATTCCGTTACATTTTCTGGTGCTCTGAATGACGATTTACAAAACACATTGTCCTTAGCAGCTAATCCCTGACGAAAAGCTTTAAAACGTTGATTCAAATGGTCCTCATCAACGACCTCCTCGGGATCGACCGACTGAATAGAATGAAAATCGCTGAGAAGATTCTTCAGACCTTCAACATCATCATTCTTGAAATCGGAATCACTTTTCATTCGCCTCGCAATACCCAAATTTTCGGACCGTCCGGGCCAATGAGTATAATGGTTTCGCTTCGACCCACTCACACTAGTTCCAACTACATCACAATCGTCCTCATCATCATCATCATCGACATCCATACAGTCCACAGTGGACTTCGCATCCTCAGTCCTGATATAATCCAACACACGAATGAAAACCTCATATAAAACCCTATACATATTGTATAAAGTACCGGGTAATATATCATGGAAACAGAAGCCACTGTCTTTAGAATGATCAACAGACAAGAATGGCTTATGAGTGTATTCACGAGTACAACCGGCACCCGGCATAAACTGCAATACGAACAATCCTCGAACTTCTGGTACATACAAGTTTTTGCGAAGCAAATCAGCAAATTTCGGCACCCATATACCACCCTTCAAGTTATCAAATGACTCAGTATCGGTAAACCCAAAGATCGACAACAAGAACTTGAATTGCGAGAAAAAAACCATCATTCTGTCGGTGTGATCGACCATCAAACTACACATCAATTTGCGTGGATGGAAATCTTCATACACTTTTTCGAATCCGGAAAGATTGAAACGATAAACAAATTCATTTGGTGACAAAAGATTACCGTCAGCATCTGACCGCTCACGATTCGACGGAGGATTCTCAACCAAACGAAGAACGTTGGAAGCCAGACATTTTTCGTCACCAACTATGTCTGGGCAAACGGTTTGTTCGAAAAAACTCGTTATGAAAACACCAACCAGCCCTTGATGTAACGACATTATGGCCGGTAATTCATCCTCCGTCAAAGCCTTTGATTTTATAAAATCTGGTACTTTATCAAAGGCCAATTCCCGCAACTGTGAAATAAGTGCCTCACGCGTCTGATACAAATAATTCATCTCACCATAATTGTCGACGGTCGCACAACGACCAAAATGATTAAAATTCAGGTGCTTTCGAATTTCCCCCCGATGCGCCAATTCGGAAGAGTATTCTTGCATTCGTTTAATTTCCTGGTAGTACATTGCGCTCTTCGAAGAAAGTCCTCTCAATCGTGGTATCAATGGTCGTAACAAATCATCATGAAGGGTAGGGAAGCCGTTGACGGATAAACCAACTGAAATACAATGATAAAAAAAAAAAACGGAAAAACAACCCCCAAAAGAAACAAAAATCAAAAATCCGCCGATCAAGAGGACACGTGGGGGTTAAATCGACTCAATCTCGAGAAAAATATATATGGCCAATATGGTACTCATTCGATCTGATTTTTTCGCCAGAAAAACATGAACAACAAAAGAACTTTCCAACAAAAAAAAAAATTTTTTTAGTTTCTTCAATTCCATTCAACTGTTCTACTGTACATAAAACAAAAAAAACTAATTGATTAGATTTCAACAACGGTCAGACTTGAACCGAAAAAATAGAAATGATAATCAATTTGGAAAAAGAGCCATTGCACTATCCTCATAAGCGCCCCGAAAATGAGAAAAAATAAAATAGTCAATGTGCTTAGTGGAAAAGGAAGAAATTGGCAGATAAATCAACTGAAATACAATGATGTATAAAACAGAAAAACATCCCCAAAAAAAGAATCGAAAATCAAAATCCGCCAGTGCCGCACAAGAGTCAAATAAAGAGAAAATTCTCATAAATTTTCTCTTCTTTTTACTTCCTGAGACTAACAAAGACCCAACAATGGATTTATGATATACACCCTCGCAACGCCATCAACGACTCAGGGCTTCAACGATGTCACAACCCAATCATATATAACCAGAAAAACAAAAAAACTCACCAGTTTCATTGGGTTTGTCGCAGTCAATGGATGTCCCGATATCGGCGTCAGGCACAACTGGAGTCAAAAAGACCGGATCGTCATTGGATACCCCAACGTGCCGCCAAGGTTCCATCAAATCCAAAGTGCGGCGAGTTTCATCATCTTCAAGCAGAGTGCGTTTATTGATATCATCGTCCATCCGGTGGCTGTCGAGTCGGAAGAGTCAACTGACGGAAAAACGGAAGAACACATGTTTTTATATAAAAATAAACATGTATTCTAGAAAATTTCTTCACAAAAACAAAAATAAGTCTTAAAAGACTCTAAAACCATTACTGTGATTTAATCACACATCAAACTCAACTAAATATTATAATTGACGAATAGGAAGAAGTCTTTTTTTTAGATAATTAAAAATTACTTAACCAATAT
>SCLG01000669.1:0-16868 GCA_004367875.1 Oikopleura albicans
GTTATTTATACAGTCGTCTATATCTATTTCGCAAGATACCCCGCTAATTTATTGGTATCAAATAAACTTCCGGTAAATATTTATTTTCTTAATTTGTTAAAGTTGAATTTGTTTTAGAATTTGGACTGAAATTTTCAATAAAAAAAATTATATGAAAATGACGTAATTTGAAGTAAAACCTGGTAAAACGAGCAATTTGATATACCCGAGTAAAGCCTGGAGAGCAGTCACAATAACCCTGATTATTACAAACACCACTGACGCAGTAATTTGGAAAACGTTCGCAGAATCGAACTTCTTCTTCGCAAAATCGGCCTAATTTCGAGTGACAAAAAATAAAATGTGGTATGAATAATTCCTTAAAACATGTTAACAAATATCATTAAATGTTAAAAATTATAATTTAATATCAAAAAATGTAATAAAATCTCCTTAAATATCATAAAATATCCTTAAATATCATAAAATATCCTTAAATATCATAAAATATCCTTAAATCTCATAAAATATCATAAAATGTCATAAAATGTCATAAGAGGTCATAAAATGTCATAAAATGTCATAAAAATTTAATGCTAAAAAAATCTTCAAAATGTCTTCAAATGTAACATTCCTACAGAGAATGGTTTTGAGAAAAACAATGAAGAAAACTGATAATAACCCTAACCGGTAAACAGAAGTAACCCCGATACGCTCGAAACCTATGGATAAAATAATCCACGAAAACATGATTGATTTTTCGTGTACTTTGGAAGAAACTTTCTAAAGTTGCTGGAAGCTTCGATGATTTTAATGATTAAAAATATGCAGCCGCTTATCACGTTTATAACGCAATACGGTAATCGAAGGGGTTAGATTAGAGGAAATAAAAAGTCGTACTTGGGGTGTCCGTGGTTTGAATCGGGGTCTTCAAATCACTCATAATTTATTAGTTATAAAGCTTGCGAAATTGATTGAACTTCTTTCATTGAACAAAAAATTTCATTGCGGCAAATTCCTTTCTTTAACTCTCAAGGGTTAAAACCGACAAAAACGACCGTTCTGACAAATCCAATTTTCTAGAAATCTAGCACTTAGAGTTTTCGAGTTTTTTTCTGTATTAAAGCTAGACTTCCATTTAGTAAACAAAAGAAATACACGGCCTGTCTACGGAAGTAAGCGCCCTAAAGTTAACAAAATGCCCGACAGTGAACAACATCCATGGAAGTTTACAGTCGGTTTACGTCATCTTTTCCAGTTTTAAGGGACGCACTATTTACTAAAATTAGCAAAATTCCTAGTTGACGATCTTAGTGGAAGTTAACACCTTCTTTCCCTCATTTTGTTAACTTTTGTAGACAGCTGGTGTAAAAAAGAAAAAATAATAATTCGAGACAGAACGTTTTCCTAGTCAAGTTCTATAAAAATGTAATCTCATTGCGAAATGAACAAAACATAAGATCAGATTTTTTTTGTTATTGACTTGAGTTCAAACGGCGGACACCCTACTCGTACTGGTGATAATTATCAGGGATTGATTAACAATTTCATCACCCTAAAATCTCTGAAGTATTCCTTACACTGGCATAATCCATCTTCAAGGCATCGACCATCATTTCGACACGGGTTTGGATCGCACAAATCAATTATGTACCGTAAATGAAATCCACTACACTCTCAGTTTCACAATTTTCAGTCAAGAATACACTAGGTGCACCGTTAACTTTCAAAATGAAAAAGAAAAAAAGTGAAAGATAAAAACGGTATTCACGTCAAATATGGGATTTCACATTGGAACATTTTCATGTGGATTTATTGACAAACCTAATTTTTTGACGCATTTTTGAATAATTTGGCTTTCTGGACGTATACAGACAAAGACTCGTAGATTATTTTGAGGGGTTAAACAAGCTAATGAGCGCCCGGCTGTGCAAATATCCAGATTTTAAGTCAGCATCAAAAACGAGTTTTTTCTTATCACCCCCTGCGCCGTTATCGGGTCAACATTTTGAGTACAAATTTTGACCCGATAATAGGTTTTGACCCGATTACGGCGAAGGGACTGTATTTGATTTTTTTTAAATATAATGACATTAAAAACCAACGTATACTAACCAATTTCAAAACGCAATGCGTAGGCGGTTTGGCTAAAACTCGTCAACAAATATTATTTTAAGATAACGAAACTTACGCGAAACAGTTCTAGAACTGAAATTAAAGATAACGGAACGTACGGGGAAGTTTTAAAAGATAGGGGCGTTAAAGATAACGACCCAAATGGTGGGAGCTTATGCACTATATTTCGGTAATTCGAAACTACCTTGGAAAATTTTCGTCATCGATACCAATACCGCCGTCGGATGTGAATGCAATTACAGTACGCCCACGTAAATTTAAGACACGATTTTGATCGTTTCTGTCGGATCCACACATTATTTCGGTGAGATCGCCGCTTTCGTTTTCGATTGTCAAACTGTCATAGTCGCAGTCAATATCATCTTCGAGATTGAAACGGATAAATTCAATTCTTATGGCGTTTTCGTTGTTATCGATAGTCCAAGTACAACTTAAATAAATCTCATTAAGCACTTAGGTGGACTTAAATCCATTTAACCCGCATGTGGAATTTCGTGTGTTATCGCACAGATCGAATACACCAGGTGCGCGGTTATGTTTCACCCCGTTATGTTACAATTTCCCCCGTTCGTCCCGTTATGTTACAATTTTTTAGCAAAAACATTTCTGCCGTTTTTGCCTACGCACTAGGCCGTTATGTTACAACTTTCCATTAAGTTACAATTTTTTAGCTAAAATTTTCTGGCGTTTTTGCCTACACACTTCGCAGTTATGTTATCATTTACCGTTATGTTACAATTTGTACCAAAAAAAAAATACGTATCGCGCAATATTTTCCCCGTTCGTCCCGTTATGTTACACTTTTTTTTCGCGTTTTCCAACGAAATCGCCTACGCACTGCGCCGTTATGTTACAATTTTCCGTTATGTTACACTTTTTTGATTTGGTTTTGTAACATAACGGCGCACCTGATGTATAAACAAATCATTAAACGAACGCGCATGGAATTATCTCACTCTTAAACACCTTATGCTTGAACCAAAAATATTTAGGTAAGGAAATAAAAAATAAGTCTTACTCAAGATCTGAAGGATACTCCTGGCCATCATACTGAAGACTGATTTCGCCACTTTTGATTGGTTGGAGGTAATTTTTAGGAAACTAAAAAATCGGAAAACTAAGAAATCGGAAATGCTTAACAAAATGAAATGCCGGTATTTTCGAATTCGTGCCTCTGAAATTTCTCTTAAATTAATGCAATTTTTTGATTGTCGAAAAATAGTTCAAACAACACAGGGTGCGCAGTTATTTCGCTAATTCGCGGTTGATTTATTAATCAACCAAGAAACTTGTCTGTTTTAGTAGAAATGGTATCTGAGTTGCATCATTTCCAATCAACTCCCCATTTTCATAGCATTGTGACTTTGTCAAGTGAAAAATCACATAACTGAGTAAAATGTACATTTTTGGGCACACATTTGAGTTACACAATTAGTTGAAAATGAAAAAAAATACAGCTATTATTCACTCTTACTATGTAGTAATCCTGAATGAGAAAAGCATCCTTGAGTTTGGCTCTTCAAGTACTTAAAAGGCGGTATCCTGGGATATTTAAAGAAAAATGGTTTCGTCTTCGCACCAATTACTCTACTCATTCAAGTAGTTGACGGATTATCTACTGTTATAGAGTTTAAAATGAAGTGCAATATTATAATGATTCACATTATAAATAACCGGGTATCTCACAACGGTTTGTATAATATAATTTGATTTTTAACTCTTAGGGGGAAGGAGTTTTTTGGGAACCCGTAGGGGGAAAATGCGTGTAAATAAACACGCAGTTAAAAAATCACAATAATTCGCTATAATTCAAAAAAACTGGTAAAGCCAAGTTGTAGAGCTCGACTAAAAAATACGACTGACTATTCAGAAATTGATTTGAGAGCTGTTTGAAATCTCCAACCATCGCAAAAAATAACAATGTCAATCGAATTTTCTCGAAAAGTTGGGGGGTTACCCGTTGAGGGGGGGGGGGTTTACTCGTTTTGCCCTACGGGCCTCCATATGCCTTAAATCGACGAAAAAACCCAGTTGCGTGTCTATTTACACGCACTTCCCCCTGTGAGTTAACACAAAAATACCAGATAGTTTTACCCAAAAAAATAAATTATACAGTAAGGAGTATTTTGACGTGAATTATTATTTGACGTTTTAAAATAATATTTCAAATATAATATACCGCGGTATACCGCCTATCTACGGAATTTAACGCCCCTAAACCATGCCGGAACTTAACAATTATCTCACTTGACTTTTTCGCTGACGCACTTATTAACTTAACAATATTCCCGTAACTTAACAAAACTTTCAGTCTAATAGAAAGCATACTTTTATTTGATGAAAATCTTATTATAAACGGATAATATAAAATAAAATTGGAATTGAATTAAGTACTGCACTGTACTATTATACTTCGAATCATACTCAAAAACAAAATAAAAAATCACTTTTAGAAATCATATTCACCTAAGAAATCAAACCATGCTTAAAAAGCTCAAATACATGATTTAATGCGATCTTTTTCATCACTGTTATACCAAAATGAATTATGCTTGAAAATCTCAAAAAAAAAACGTTATTTCACCCGAAATTGTTTTCTACTGTAATAACCATATTTATAACGACGAAAATATTATTCAAAAATTACTCTTCGACTTTGAACTATTTCTACTGTCCATGCAGTATTATGATTTATGTGGTCAGTTGTATAATTTAATTCTTTGTAATACGTGTTTTTGACTCTCGTGAAATGAGCCCTCCAGGAAAGTATTCCCGTGCTGTTTTGATGAACGCCCTGATGAAAGCCCATTTATCTTGAAAAATATTCTCAAAAGATAATAAACACTAATGTGGGAATTTTTTTCCACAAATCCCGGACTTTAATTATAGTAGTTACGCCTTTCATTCATCAATGACAAAATCTCATATAAGAGCATGCTCGATGTAACCGAAAATCACAAGAAAATGATACGTTTGTGGAATAAAGGTGGTTTTATAGAGGCATGCACTATCGTCCTGATTTTAAAACGCGAAAAAAAATTTTAGCGAAAATGCATATTTCTCCTTAAGTGGGCAGTTAAGAGGGGGAGGACTGTAATACAAAAATATTTTAAAAGAAGGAAATCGCCTTTCGGTAATTTGCTTTTCGTTCATTGGCCGAACGCGCTCAAAAAGACCAATGACAGGCCACATAGGCCTCAGACGCGCTGTCAAGCAACGTTACCAAAAAGTGGTAACATTTTTTTTTTATTTTTTTCGCGTTTGAAAATCACTGCGATATAAGCGTCGGCCGAATCATTGATAAGAAATGAATTTCATAACGTTAAGTATGAAACAAAACTGGGCAGTGGTGCACACTTAGAGGGTGCACAACTGGGCGGTCGGCCCTATGAGTGATGTCCCCGGCGGCATTTCATGGCCGCTTTTTCACTTGCTGTAATCGAGTTGATTCTTTTTCGTAATTTCCATTTTTCAGCAACGCCTATTTTTAAAAATCTAGCGCTGAGAAAATTGTCCGATAATGGCTCAGCCTACATATGCGATAAAAAAAATGATACAGTAAAAAAATTTCGACTACTGGTGTGGGTCGTCAGTTTGTCACCAGGCTCTAGGCGGTTCGTACAATAGATACGTCCGAGTAGTGTTTTAAGCCTACACGCGAAATTTACTCGGTGACACTTTTTACCTCGCGCCAGTAATTGGAACTGTGCTGCTGGGTGCCGGTATAAAACCACTTTAGTTTATTTTTCGGCTATTTTAATAAATTCCGGGTATGCCGATGATAATGTTGTTGTCCTTGCAATGGACCCGACCAATGAGCCCTGTGCTCCGAATTCTTGGAAAGATAAAGATGGCGACGGTTGTGAATATTGGAATGTGAAATATTTTACGGAAGGATACTCTTATGGGGATTGTAAAAATCAGAACATGGTCGAAAAGTGGCTAAAAGATGGATACCACCCTGGGTACTGTCAAGCTATGGGCTGCTGCGATTGCTCTTTGAGCCAAAACTGTAAGACGATTGCTCAAAAATATTCGATTTGAGTGAATATTTCGAATAATAAAGGCCTGCGCTGTTATCAAGCCGCTTTCACAATATAGTACATTTGGTTATAATTAACTATAATACATCACCTATCTACGGAAATTAACAAAACGATCTGGAAAAGAAATTTTGTTAGCATTAATAGACAGTGGGTTAACGGAAAGTGAAACGGATGTCGCGAACGAATTATTAACTTCCATGAATTTTGTTAACTTCCGGGCATTTTGTTAATTTAAGGGTTGTTAATTTCTATAGATAGGCGATGTTACATCGCCGATGTACCTTATCAACTTTTATCATTTTAGTTATTGATTAAGTAATTAATTATTATTTATAATTTATTCATAATTATTATCCATAATACGATTAGATCGTGCACTTGTTATTTCATCTAGTTAAACATTAAATATACAGTCCCACGGCCAATACGAGACACTTTCCTTCACAAATGAAATCTAAAAACAGATTATCACTAGACTTTTGGCCAAATGGTCTTGGTATAGTGAAAAGTTTCTTAACAAGAGTTGATGGTTGATTTATTAATAATCTTATTTAAGGCTTATCTTCAAGTCCGACGCCACACGTTCCAACAGGTTTTTTTGCATTATTTATAAAACGAAATTTCACGAACAAGAAATATTCATAGACATCTTATGAACTCGTATCACAGTGCGCCTAGAGAACCATAACAGATTCCAGCTTCCAGAGGACCAATTTTGACGATTAAAAAAAAGAATCCGGGTAAGTTCGACACGACGGTTTTTTTGGTCGGTTTAGATTTTTCGATTTCCGATTGTTCCGGTTTTCACTTTTTTTTAAAGGGACCGGAAGTGACCGGAAATAACCGGAAAAACCGGAAATCGAAAAATNTATCATTTTAGTTATTGATTAATTAATTAATTTTTATTTATAATTTATTCATAATTATTATCTATAATACGATAAATTTATTATATTTATTAATATATAATGGTTCATATATATCGATAATTGTTAATTTATTAATAATATTATTAATTATTAGTTATAATTTATTTATAACAGTTCAGTTTCTTTCCCTGCGCAATAATCATAAGTGACGTTTAGATCGTGCACTTGTTATGTCATCTAGTTAAACATTAAATATACAAGCCCACGGCCGATACGAGACACTTTCCTTCACAAATGAAATCTAATACACAGGGTGCACAGTTATCTTGCGAACTTGGTCCTTGAAAAGTCGCAAGATTAGCGTTTTTCGCAAGATAACTGCTCAGTGCATATCATGTAAATATTATAAATCCCGAAAAACAAAATTCTGAAAAGTGGCAAGATAAGCGTTTAAACGGCAATTTTCGCAAGATAACTGCGCACCCTGTGTAACAGATTATCACTAGACTTTTGGCCACATGGTCTTGGTATAGTGAAAAGTTTCTTAACAAGAGTTGATGGTTGATTTATTAATAATCTTATTTTAGGCTTATCTTCAAGTCCAACGCCACACGTTCCAACAGGTTTTTTTGTATTATTTATAAAACGAAATGGCACGAACAAGAAATATTCATAGACATTTCGTATACAGTATACGGTATATTGTGTACCAGTTTATACAATGTCCATGAACATATTATGTACTTAAAGTAAAATGATTAATTTAAATCAGAATCGCCTTATGCAAATATACCGTGTGCCCCGCTAGACTGGCGTGACGACGACTACGATTATGACTGCGGAAACTGGATTGATCTTCTTGACTCAGCGGACGAGGACTATGATTGCAGTTAGGTATTTCCAAAAAGTCAAACGTCAAAATAGAAAATAACGATTTGTATTTATTTTGCTGATTACCGACAAAAAACATAAGTCAAAAGAAGTTCAGTACTTTGCAAGATACACAACCAAGCCAGTTATCTTAACTCCCAGGGGGAAGTGCGTGTAAATAGACACGCAACTTGTTTTTTTTGTAGAATTAGTGCATATGGAGGCCCCGTAGGGTAAAACGGGTATTGATGACCCCCTCAACTTTTCGAGAAAATTCGATTGACGGTGTTATTTTTTGCGTAGGTTGGAGATTTCAAATGGCTCTCTAGGGGGCCCTGGTTGCCCAAATCAATTTCTGAATAGTCAGATCGACGACTTCACCAGTTTTTTTGAATTATTGCAAATTAATGTGATTTTTTCAAGTGCGTGTTTATTTACACCCATTTTCCCCCTACGGGTTCCAAAAAACTCCTTCCCCCTAAGAGTTAACAGATGCTATCGGAACAAGTGTAATTGAATTGAGAACAAAAAGAAGATTTCGATTAAAAAATTAATTTTTACTCCAACAAGCGATACTTTACATAGTTCAAAACTTTAATTGAAAGTTGTGAATACCTCGAATTTCAGTCATGATTATGTTACTTCGGTTCATGGTGATGGTTTTTCACTTTCTCAGTGTAAACCATGGGGTTGTTGCAATCCAGATTTAGCTCGAGTAATAGCCAGGGTTAAAAATCAAATTTCAAATTATATGCTAAAAACTAAAATTCTAATAACAAGTCCCTGATTTTCAACCGTTACAAAAGAAACTACAACAAGTACTACCACAACTACTACAACAACCACGACTACAACCACGACTACAACAACAACTACAACAACAACTAGTACTACAAGCAGGACCGTAGCACTAACCACACCACATCCCGCAGATTTATGTCAGGCTTCATTAAGTAGACATTTTTGTAGACTCAAAGGAGCACAGTGGGGTATTTCAATCTCAGTCTATTATTTTATATTTTGAAAAAAAAAACACTTTGAAATAGCCTAGCAAAGCGATGTGAAAAATTTGATATCTTGATGGGTAATCTGTTTGGAAGTCGTAAAAAACACCCATGCTTGAAGCCAAATTTCAAATTGCACACAGGGAGGTCTTTCTTAATAATTTGTTAGTGTTCACTTTAAGTTAATAGGCCAACGAGACCAACTGGTAAAATTTGATTTAACCGGACGGAATCTTGTTTCTTTTGATTATATAGACCCTTAGATGGTTCGTTTAAATTAATAACTTTCCCGCTCGTTGCTTCATCCGACTGGTCTTAACCGGATAAACGTAAAGATAGTGTATGTTTTAGTTTATACTGAAAGAATAATGTTATAGTCTATCACTTATAGACTGTCTAATAGAGGCCACAGTCAGCTGGCCTTCCCAGCTCGACAGCTGGGCAGTTCAATAGGCCAGCTCATATTTTTTAGGACGTGAGAGGCCAGCACAGGCCAGCTCATAATTATTTTTCGGCCCGACAAGCCGGCTCATGTACGCTTTTTGCCACACCAGGACAATTGAGCATAAATCATTAAAATTTTGAAACTCAACAGGCTAGTTCAGCTCAGCACGTTTCAATTTTCCAGCTCGACAAGCTAGTTTAGCACAGCTCATTTTCAGTTTTTCGGGCAACTGGCTGTCAAGTTCAGCTTCCCAGTTGACCTGCTCGGCAGTTTGCTGCCAATGCGAGCTACCTGTAAAGTTGAAAAGACTTTCTTAAGTTTGTGATCGTGCTGTTGGCACACGTCATTTATTTCAATTGCAGCAAAAAGTGCTGATTATGCTCAAACGCCAAGTGAAAAAACGCAGCAGTTGCACCAAACGGCACATTTATTGGAGGAGCCGAATCGATTCATCTTTCCTTCGAGCCAAACTGTTTAGAAAGAATAATCGGCAACTCTAAAAAACCTTTCAAAGACCCTATTCTAAGACTAACTGTCACCAAACACCTCAAAAGTTGAAATTCTATTCCCTGTATAATATTATTGGTTTAGATATAAACGAATAACAGAAAAGGGTCTCTAGATGGGTCGGGGGTAAATTGGCGGTAGTTCTACCGCCAATTATGAAGAAAAATTGGCGGTAGTTCCAGCACTACCGTCAATTTACCCGCTTCGCGTAACTACCGCCAGTTTCATGTTAAAAAAATTATTAACGATTAATAATTGGCCGATCCTACTGGTATCAAAATGTTCATAAAAGTATTCATTCCAACTACCGCCAGTTTGAAAATGGAACTACCGCCAGTTTTGACCAAAATACGGGAAAATTGGCGGTACTACCGCCAGTTTACCCGCCTCCTCTAGATGTGCATTTTTGATTTTCGAAAAACAGAAATACAAAAACTGAACATCCAAAAAGATTTTTTGAGAAACATCTAAAGGTATATTTAGTAAAAATTGGTCTGAAAAACATGAACATCTTATATTATTAATATATTATTAACGATGTTTATGAGGAAGCGCACATCTAGAGACCCTTTACTGTGAATTATGGAGTTCTCCAATATAGTCTGTACAACTCAGACGCAGGTATCTGACCGCTTGTATGTATGTATGAGTTTATTTGCTGATTTTGATGTCAGGCTAAAGATAGTCTTATTAGGTATCTTTGATAATAAGAACTTAACAGAATAATAATGCAGGACTCAAGCAAATTCGAAAAATAATAATGAGTTGTTCCTGCAGATTTTCAGACCGAAATGCTGAAGTTATTCAGATATATTATGTATCGTTGGTAAATAGGCATGGCCGTACATCGTGTTTTGTGTTTTTTGGTTAAACATGAAAGTAATGTTAATCATGAATATAATTATTATTAATTAATAACCATTTGTAGATTGAGATTTCCATTTATTCATACTATACTTTATTTATCTGATATTTCGGCATTACGCCATTTTCAAAGATTTTTTGTGACTAAATAATATTAACAAAACATTTTTCAGGTTGATACAGATTCTAGAATGTTTAAGGATTACAGCGCATTTTAATAAGNTCTCAGTCTATTATTTTATATTTTGAAAAAAAAAAACACTTTGAAATAGCCTAGCAAAGCGATGTGAAAATTTTGATATCTTGATAGGTAATCTGTTTGGAAGTCGTAAAAAACACCCATGCTTGAAGCCAAATTTCAAATTGCACACAGGGAGGTCTTTCTTAATAATTTGTTAGTGTTCACTTTAAGTTAAAAGACCAACGAGACCAACTGGTAAAATTTGAAAATTTGGAATCTTGTTTCTTTTGATTATAAAGACCCTTAGATGGTTCGTTTAACTCCCAGGGGGAAGTGCGTGTAAATAGGTACGCAACTGGGTTTTTCGTCGATTTAAGGCATATGAAGGCCCGTAGGGCAAAACGGGTATTGGTGACCCCCCTCAACTTTTCGAGAAAATTCGATTGACGGTGTTATTTTTTGTGTAGGTTGGAGATTTTAAACAGCTCTCTAGGGAGCCCTGTTGGCCCAAATCAATTTCTGAATAGTCAGATCGACGTAGTTTGACGAGCTCTACAACTTGGCTTTACCAGTTTTTTTGAATTATTGCGAATTAATGTGAATTTTTTAAGTGCGTGTTTATTTACACGCATTTTCCGGGTTCCCAAAAACTCCTTCCCCCTAAGAGTTAAATTAATAATTTTCCCGCTCATTGCTTTATCCAACTGGTCTTAACCGGATAAACCTAAAGATAATGTATGTTATAGTTTATACTGAAAGAATAATGTTATAGTCTATCACTTATAGTCTGTCTAATAGAGGCAACAGTCAGCTGGCCTTCCCAGCTCGACCGCTGGGCAGTTCAATAGGCCAGCTCATATTTTTTTAGGACGTGAGAGGCCATCACAGGCCAGCTCATTATTATTTTTCGGCCCGACAAGCCGTCTCAGCCCAGCTCATTTAAGCTTTTTGCCACAGCAGGACAGTTGAGCATAGATTATTAAAATTTTGAAACTCAACAGGCTAGTTCAGCTCAGCACGTTTCAATTTTCCAGCTCGACAAGGTAGTTTAGCACAGCTCATTTTCAGTTTTTCGGGCAACTGGCTGCCCAGCTGGTTGTCAAGTTCAGCTTCCGAGTTGACCTGCTCGGCAGTTTGCTGTCAATTCGAGCTGCCTGTAAAGTTGAAAAGACTTTCTTAAGTTTGTGATCGTGCTGTTGGCACACGTCATTTATTTCAACTGCAGCAAAAAGTGCTGATTATGCTCAAACGCCAAGTGAAAAAACGCAGTAGTTGCACCAAACGGCACATTTATTGGAAGAGCCGAATCAATTCATCTTTCCTTCGAGCCAAACTGTTTAGAAAGAATAATCGGCAACTCTAAAAAACCTTTCTACTACCCTATTATAAGACTAACTGTCACCAAACACCTCAAAAGTTAAAATTCTATGCCGTGTATAATATTATTGGTTCAGACATAAAGGAAATACAGAAAAGGGTCTCTAGATGTGCATTTTCGATTTTCGAAAAACAGAAATACAAAAATTGAACATCCAAAGAGATTTTTTGAGAAACATCTGAAGGTATAGTTAGTAAAAATTGGTCTGAAAAACATGAACATCATATACACCCCAAGCGCTGTTATCTTGCAACTATCGCATGAAAAAAATCCGCAAGATAACGGAGCGAACGGGGACATCTGCAAGATAACAGCGCAGGGCTTAACACATAAAGATAGGGATTCCTGGAAAATTGGCCGAAAAAAATCTGCAAGATAACGGAGCCAACGGGAAAATCTGCAAGATAACGGGTGACAAGATAACAGCGCAGGGGGTGTATTAACGATTTTTATAAGGAATCGCACATCTAGAGAACCCTTACTGTTAATTATGCACTCCTCCAATATAGTCTATGCAACTCATACGCAGGTATCTGACCGCTTATTCCAATATATTGCAGGAATTGTGAGCAATGATTTTCCTGAATCCCGTATCTCGATATCTTAACTCCCTAGGGAAGCACACTTTTCAAGGATCGGTAAGGACTGTCATTTCCATGGTTTCTCGACATATTTTCGGGTTAAACGGAAAATTGACTTTTTTTTAAATGTTCACGGTTGTTCTGTATCTTGTACAATTAGCAAGGTTGTGTATGATAAGCGGCAAAACATGTATCGTCATCTAAATATCGAATTCTAATGCGTCAAACTCAAATTATTATCGTAGATTCGGGTTGACCCATTTCCAAATGACCTATTTTTGTACGTTTTTTTTTGAAAAAACTCGACTGTAATTGGTCCAACTGTATCAAAAATCGATGACCTAGGCAGAAAAAAAAAATCGAATTTAACCAGCAACTTATTTCATCGATTAAAAAAGTACCAAACCGTAATTCGTACGTGCTTCAGAATGCATGTCGCCAACTCGATTCGTGTCTCATAATACTCAAACATTTTTGAGGGCCATCTTGATACATAGTTTATTTTAAACATGTGTTCCAAAAAATACATGTTGGGTTTTCATACTACATGTTTTTTTCAATTTTAATGAANAATAAGGTTAACTTCCAAAATTCTAAAAAACATAATTTATGAGCTCAATTTCAAAATCATCTGGTGAGATTAAAAACTTCGTACTTTGGATTATACCATAACTTAAAATTAGGGTGTTGAGCGATTTTAATTATCACATTAGTGTTTAAAGTTCAACAAACTACTTAGAGCAGGTCTGGCGGCCAGGAATTCAAGCCATGCTCGTGCCCAGAGTACTTAATTAGGGAACCACCGTATCAAACCAGTTTAAGCAAACTCAACAGTTGATTTTGTAGCTTTTCTGTCTTTAAGGACTCATACAAACATACAATATACAAACGTCACATCATAACAAAATACGGTATACACGATGCACACGGTATAATAATACAGTTGCATACCTCGGCAGGAGACAAACCGACGCGACGCAATTACTCTTATACAGCTGATGTGCAGACAACGCGACACTACCACTTCCCAAAAACCGTCGCATTGTGTGCGCATCGTCAAGTTGTGTGCACACGTACTGTATATATATATATGTATATACTACAGTGACCACTTCCTAAAAACCGTCGCGTTGTTTGCACATCGTCGCGTTGTGTAATATAAAGAAAACATATAATTTTATGCCAATGGCCTGTTTGAGATTAAAAAAATCTCGAATTTTTTTTTTTGGCCGAAAACGTCAATATAGGGTAAATCGATGCTGAAAAACACTTTGGCAAAAACAGTTTTTCGTTTTAACCCTTTTTTCATCCCTTTTTTGATGCTTGAAGGGTGCGTTTGGGACCCTCCTTGGGAACCGCCTACAGGGAGTTGAAATCTCGAATTCGACAACAACAACATGTGTTGAACCAAAAATAGGAAACCTTTCTTTTTTGAATTTTTTTGTAAACAAATTGACCGTACCACCCTTAAAACAAATTGTAAAAAAGGTTACGGATTTATGTTTCCTTGCATCCTGCTTCCGGTTCGCAACAAATATAATATGCAATTCTAGGCCGGCTAATTCAGTTTATTCTATTTTGTGAACAGGGGAACATATAAAATATATTTTGAACATGGACATAATTAACAAATATATAGTTAATGAATTTGGGCGCGTAAGAGTTAACAAGCAATTAATTAAAGACTCAATTAATTTGTTTGTTTCTTCTGCCGTGTGATCAATATTTTAATTGCTTGTTTCAGTCTTTTCGTAGATTTCAAAGAAATAGATTTTTCAAATGGGTGTTTTTCATCTCAAATATTTCTTAACCCGATGCCGCGGTTGTCAACCCGGGCAAGCTTTGCAAGTTGGTTTCTCACATAAAATAAAAACACTGTAAATACATTTTGTGAGAAAAAAACTGAGAAGAATGAAGAAAAATCGATTTACATTCTGCATCAGAAATAATTAGGTTTTTGAATTTCCACTAGGGTGCCCGGGGTTAAAATTGGGAGGTCTTCAAATCATTTCAAAGTCTGCGCATTTTCGACTGAGCAAAAAATGTCAGTACTAAAAATTCCTGACTTTAACTCTTACGAGCTAAAATTGGAAAAAAAAACGATTTTTATCTAGAAATATAGGATTTGTTTTCATATGGTGTGTTAAACCTCAAAATTTTCCCATTTTTATTCTAGAAATTAGGTGCTAAAACGATGGAATTCTTCCCACAATGCGTATTAATTTCTAGAATCAAAATGGGCAAATTTTGAAGCTTGACACACCGTATCACAAATTGCAATACTGAATTTTGGTAATTCCTTCTGATATTCATTTTATATTAAACTGCGGACACCCTATTTCCCATTTAAAAAAAATACCTCTATTTCAATAATAACTTCGAGCAGAGCAAAAATAAAACTAGGTTTTTGATCTAAATAAAGACAACAGCTCGCGTGATCTTTTCATGTGTTGAAGATTTGTGTTTCTATTTTCGCTAATTTTTAAATCACGGCTAGTTTTTTTAATGATTTGAAAGTTACGACCTTTATGATTTATCCAAAGAATTCTGGAAACTCAAAAAAATCGTTCTTCTTCTCATTCGATAGAGAATCGTTCTCGAATTTTTAAAAATCAATTCATTTTTTAAACAAATCCGTGAATATTAATATATTATATCTATGATAAATTAGTATTATGGTAAGTTTTTTTTTAATAAATAAGATTTCCAGTTTAGTCGAACAAATATCAAAAAATCCAAGGCTTGTCAAAAAGCCATTTTTTAATTAGATCTAGGTTTGATGATTCATAAGATATGATAAAAACATTTGTAAGCATTTGCCAAACAAAAAGTTCAAACATTAAGTAATAACAAATTGTTTAGTTTTATGGTCAAAGATTTTTTAGACTTTAAAAATCAATTTCAGTCTCGTTTTTTTTCTAACCAAACCGTCAAACCGACTTTTGCATTTGATATTTTGAACTGTGTTCAAAATCAGTTAGCCAAGTTGGAATTACGCAATATTATTTCGGGGTCATTTTTTCATCATCTTATTTTTTTTGGCACATAAGGCATAAGTAACGGTTATGAGGAACTTTGGTACGTTTTATTAGTTCATTTTCTTTTTATAGATATTTATATATATATATTTTATTTTGATGGATTTTATCACGAAATACGTTATGAAAGGAGCGTCCTGTAAAGGGAGCGTCACCTTTTCGCGAACAATTTTTTCGCGAGAACAACTTTTTCGCGAGAACAACTTTTTCGCGAGATCAAACGTGTTTTATGCAAGAATTATTTTCGGGAAAGCATGGAAGTCTCGTACTTTCCTAAACGTGCTCCCAATATTTAATATAATGCGTTATAAAGAGGAGCGTCCCTTATGGGAGCATCACTTTTTTCCGAAAGTTGTCCCGTACACAACACGTGTAATGACTGAGTTAAGGATCTCAGAAATATCAGACACCGTCTAAAAGGAGCGTCCCATATGGGAGCATCACTTTTTTGGGCACATAACATCCCTTATCGGAAAATTGGCCCATAAAATTATAACTAAAAAAAATTGAAAGGAGCGTCTCATACAGTGGAGCATCACTTTTTCGCGTATGTCATTATTTTAACATAACTATCCACAAAGAAAGAAAATACAAAAAAAAACGTAAGTCCTCTTACATAAAAGAAACAATAATAAATCAACAAATAAATTAGTACACACTTTTACACAAGTGATTTTCTCACTTTTGACATAACAAAAACGAAGACGAAAAATTAGGGAAAATTGCGGGGGTATATGAACCATAATCACCGCGCTAAGCTCAATGCAAGAAAAATAAAGTGTGTCGCGGTTAGAGCATTTTATAATAAAATATGTTAATTTCTTCAAAAGTCCGGTTCTACCTAAAAGTATGCTAGACACCATGATTTTTTTTTCTCGCACCGTTTAAATATGAGGTTTTTACATAGCTGAGAGTTTTAACTAAAATTTCAACCGCTTAATTTTTAATTCAATTTAATGACAAATAATAA
>SCLG01000669.1:17564-32446 GCA_004367875.1 Oikopleura albicans
ATAATTTTCGAAATAAATTTTGATTTAAAATTTCATCAAATTTAAACCTTATTTATAACGAAATTTCAAACGAAATTTTAAACTAATTTTTTAACTAAATGTAAAATTAAATCTAAAATCAAATTTAAAATTAAATTAAAAAAAAATTTTTAATTTAGTTCGAAACTACATTTTTGACTAAATTTAAAACTAAAGTTTTAACTAAATTTGAAATAAATTTTAAAATTAACTTGAAATTCAAATTTATTTATCTTGTTATCGTTCTAAAACAATAGTTCTTTCTGAGCTCTGTAACTTCTATACGTGTATATACATGAAACCCTCGGTAACAAAACACACACAAAATTCGTGAACTTGACAAAATAAATACCCTGAGAAGCAAAATCCCTAAATAAAATAATTTATCTTTTTTTCGAGTTGAAGAAAATATGTATCTAAATGCAAAGGGAAAATAAATAATTAACAGCCAATAGGACGGTTCCCTTGCAAAAATGAGGGCAATGTCGCCGACTAGACGCCGCTCATCCTTATATTGCCGTGCCTATTGCTGGAGAGTTAAAAAAAAAGTCAAAAGTAAAATTTGTGAGTAGTTGGGAGTTAAATGACCATTGAATGTCGCCGACTGGAGCTGCCGTTTGTCGAATCTTGGTGTTTTTGAAATTTAATTCGAAATTTGTCGCTGATCATTGATTTGTAGCGGTAACCGAGGGATCGAATTTCTTTAAGGTCTGAACAGTCCCGTACCCAGATTGACACTTTATCTTTGCCGCGGCGTGATTGGACGACGGCGCCATTGATTTGATTGCCATCGTCGAGCGTCTCCCCAATTAGCGCAAGAATTGTCTCGAGCCAAATATTGTTCAAAAAAGCATTTCGATCGTTTTTTTCGAGCTCGACGATCCAGCGGCCTCCATTCACATTATCCGGACTTTCCCAGCACGGCTCAATAGAACTAAATGTTATGGTTAAATTTCGAAATTAATCTTAGTGTTGCTGTGTGTTCAAAATATCGTCCTGATTTTCAAACGCAAAAATTTTTTTTAGCGCAAATGCATATTTTTCCTTAAGTGCGGCACTTAAGAGGGGGAGGACTGTAATACAAAAATGTTTTAGAAGAAGGAAATTGCCTTTCGGTGATTGACCGAGTGCGCTCAAAAAAGACCAATGGCAGGCCCCATAAGCCTCAGACGCTCTGTCAAGCAACGTTACCAAAAAGTGGTAACATTATTTATTTTTTCGCGTTTGAAAATCACTGCGATACAGTGCGTACGCCAATTCCGGGAGAGTTTTTATTAGAAGTCTAATTTTTAGGCCTTTTTCTTAACGAGTTTTTTATGCTAAATTGTGCGCAATTAAGTTTCAGAAATATAATTTTACTTAATATTTTCGTAATATTGCGTCATTTTACTGCGTAATATCATCATTTATATTTTCCTCAATCGCCTACGCACTATTAATGCCTATTTATCTCGCAGTCTTTCCCCTACCTGTGCGGTTAAGTTTCTGTTTTTTCATTGGCCTGCGCAGTTATGTTGCACTTTTCTGAAAATATTTTTGCAACTTAACTGCGCAAGTGGTATAAAATAAATTTGACGAACCTTCTAAAGAAGAAGTAATCGCATCCTTGTCGGAGATGAGAGGGTAACTTGATGTGTTGGTAAAACGCCCAAAACTCCTTTACGGTGNTACTGTAAAGCCAAGTTGTAGAGCTCGTCAAACTACGTCGATCTGACTATTCAGAAACTGATTTGGGCTACCAGGGCCCCTAGAGAGCTGTTTGAAATGTCCAACCTACGCAAAAAAACACCGTCAATCGAATTTTCTCGAAAAGTTGAGGGGGGGTCACCAATACCCGTTTTGCCCTACGGGGTTTCCATATGCCTTAAATCGACGAAAAAAACACGTTGCGTGTCTATTTACACGCACTTCCCCCTGGGAGTTAATTGTGCGCAATTAAGTTCCAGAAATATAATTTTACGTCATATGTTCGTAATATTGCGTCATGTTACTGCGTAATATCATCATTTATATTTTCCTCAATCGCCTACGCATTATTTATGCCTATTTATTGTGTAATTTCATCATTTATAATTTCCTCAACCGCCTACGCACTATTAATCCTATTTATCTTGCAGTCTTTCCCCTACCTGCGCAGTTAAGTTTCTGTTTTTTCATTGGCCTGCGCAGTTATGTTGCATTTTTCTGAAAATATTTTTGCAACTTAACTGCGCAAGTGGTATAAAATAAATTTGACGAACCTTCTAAAGAAGAAGTAATCGCATCCTTGTCGGAGATGAGAGGGTAACTTGATGTGTTGGTAAAACGCCCAAAACTCCTTTACGGTGCTGAATTTTCCGACGGGTACCATTTTTTCATCCCAATTCTTAACGTCACTTCGCGTCGCATAAATTTGCCACGTGGAATTGAGTGGAAAGTCCAGACCCTCTGTACTAACCGTTTCTTCAGCCAATGAGCTTTGAGGGGAGTCTGCCCGGCCACTAATGTCCTCATCGGGCAGAGAATCGTTTGTTTCGATATCTACCGAATCTCCAGAATACGAGCAATCTAGAATTTTTCAACTTATTCAGTGAATATCAAATTAACTGGAATGTTTTCAAGGATGTCACTTTGAAACCTGTTATATTTTTATGTAGTGAAGAAAAAATATTCATTTTGTTTGTAAACCAGATTTTCGCCATCGTCACGGTTTAATTTATAAATACTGAAGAATGAATGTCAAAAGATACAAATCACAAAAAAATTCCCGGCTTCTAGAAAATTTCCGTATCTATAAATATGGCGAAAACCAAAACTTTGGTATAACCGCCGAGTTTTATGAAAATGAACCAGTAAGATTCTAATCTAACTGGTTCATTTTCATAAAATTAGGCTGTTACAAACAAAATGAACTATATTTCTAGTGTAGAAATGTAATCGAAATAACAGCCTTTCTTCCGCTTGAAAAATATTTTTCTGGGTAACGCCTTCTTTTGATCAAAGTGACTTGGCAATTAAAAAATAATAAATGACGAGTTATCTTGAGGTAATTTTTGGATTTTTTTTTTCACAAATATTCTTCGGAGAAATCTTGAACAAAATAAAGCAATTTTCAAGTTAAATGCCCGGTACTTTTAAGAGAAAAAATAAAGGATTCATGAATGCTCACTTTGGTTTAATAATAAATAAGTAAACATAAACGATCTGTTCACAAAACGATACCAAAGTGCTACCAAAGTGGTATTAATTTAAAAAAAGTCGACCGTTTGTGGATGTCATAATGATCCTAAGAAATAGGTTAGTAGGCAAAAATAGTTTCGGGATTCGTGGTGTAATTCCATAGCCCCCGGCAGCTACGACGCAAAAAAGCGGTATGTGGTAATACAAGACTTGTCACGTAATCAAATAATTTATTCAAAATGTACGCTGATTCTCTAAGTAAAAAAAAATTACAACCCGTTCACGATGATTATTTGGACTTTAAAAATGGCCAAAGTTTTAAAGCTATGATGATTATTATATTAGCCAATGACTTAAGTTGACTAAAAATGACTAAAGTTGAATAAAAATGACTAAAGTTGACTAAAGTTGACTAAATTTGACTAAAAATGACTTAAGTTGATTAACCATGACTAAAGTTTACAAAATGACTAAAGTTGACTAAAAATGACTAAAGTTGACTAAAAATGACAAAAGTTGACTAAAAATGACTAAAGTTTACAAAATGACTAAAGTTGACTAAAAATGACTAAAATTGATTAAAAATGACTAAAGTTGACTAAAAATGACTAAAGTTGACTAAAAATGACTAAAGTTGACTAAAAATGTCATATAAATGACTAGTGACAATAGTAAGAAATAAAAGGGCCTAAAACGGAAGCAATAAAAAGTTAATGCCAAACAATGACTTAAATTACACCTTGACTAATTTAACCATTCAGGAACAGTTGGGTAGTAAACCGAGGGGTAGACCGGTATATCGATCCGGTTTGTGGCCTACCCCATATTTTTTCTAATAGAAAAATAACCGATAGTATATTAAAAATAGGCGTTGTTTATATAACCACTCCTGTAAACAAATTCGAAATTTATTGACCAAAAATACACTTTAATTTGTGAGACGATTAGACAAAGAAAGTGTCTGATAATGACCTCGTCCTGTTGTGTAATCTTGACTCGTACGATCAGTAATCTTAACGTGGCTAGATTCCTGACAAAGTAAACATTTTCTTATGTCATCAAAACAAAAAAAAATCTAAGATTACCCAATTGTTCATTTTTCTATTGTCTAATTTTTGTTTCACTATTGATTATTCTGATCACTATAGTGGAGATTGAATAATCTGAAATGCGGTTTGATACCAATGAAAATAACTTGAAGTTGTTGTTTTGTTTCTACAGTCCTTTCTCCTAGTAGAGGCCCAATTTGACCCTTAACTCTCAGGGGGAAGGAGTTTTTGGGAACCCGTAGGGGGAAAATGCGTGTAAATAAACACCCACTAAAAAATTCCCAATAATTCGCGATAATAAAAAAAACTGGCCAAGTTGTAGAGCTCGTCAAACTACGTGGATCTGACTTTTCATAAATTGATTTGGGCCACCAGGGACCCCTAGAGAGCTGTTTGAAATCTCCAACCTAGGCAAAAAACAAACACCGTCAATCGAATTTTCTCGAAAAGTTGAGGAGGGGTCACCAATACCCGTTTTGCCCTACGGGGCCTCCATATGCCTTAAATCGATGAAAAAACCCAGTTGCGTGTCTATTAACACGCACTTCCCCCTGTGAGTTAAGGAGCATTTTCTTCCAGAAACTTTCTTCCAAAACTGCCCCAAAAGGGAGTAAATACAATTAATTAACAATGTATTCGGAACCGCAATTTTCATGCAAATTAGGCAACTAAGCATTAACGCGACACTTTTATTTTTTCTAGTAATTGAATGTTAAAGATAATTGGGTTTGGTAATTGACAATTACTAATTGGTAAGATAATCGGAAATCGCGAATCTTGAAAAAGTGTTAATATAACCCAACGTTGTTAAGATAACTGGCCAGGACGTGTACATTTCTCAGTTATTTATACTTACTTTTCGGTTTTCCTTCGTATTCTGAGTCATTTCGGAGTAATAGTCACGTTTGGTACAGATTTTCGACATTTAATTTTGTATTTTACTGTAAATGTCAATTATATATTTTTGGCGATCGATGCCAAGTTCAACTCGGCACGGTTCATTATTATTAACGATTATGTATTTAAATAGCAGTAATAAACTTACACCCCAAAAACTAATTGCGCAATACATCTGTCTAAAAAGCAAAATTGGAAAAAGAAGGATTTGTGAAATTCAATTGAACGGCGTGAAAAGCTATGACGGTTGCATTTTTTTAGAGCTTGTTAGATTCAAAAGAAACAAAAATGTTGTAAAAACCCCGCCGGGCATGGTAAAAGTTCCGGTTGAAGAAGGTTACCGGAGTTGTTTCGCGCAATAAAGCGGTTCATTTTCATCTAAAATTTTCCGCTTTTCTGCTGAAATAATTTTCTCCAAAAGATTCCCTTATTTTCAGATTGAAATCTAGAGTAATTCGTTTATTTACTTAGTATCATTTTTAGTTATTCTGAATCACTTTTGAGTAATTTTTCGTCAGTTTAGTCATGTTTAATATATTTTAGCCTTGTTTAGATATTCTGAATCACTTATTAGCCATTTTTTGCTTCTAGTAATTTCAAAGTTATTTTCGGCCCTGTTTAGTCAAATTTGAAATTTGACTACAAAAGTAAATTTGAAATTTCATAATTTGAGTCACTTTTTTGGTCATTTTTTAGACTTACGTGGCCTTAAGACCTGTAAAACTCATTCTGATTTTCACTAAATGAAAAAAAAATGTTTTAGGAAAGTATCAAACATTCTAGATTTGTTAAGAATTTTGTCACCCTAGACTCCGTGAAAAATTTGTAAAGGAGCTTAATTGTTTTGTAATTATTAAGTCGCGTTAAGTATATGACATAAATTATTTCGGATTATAAAAGTTTTTTTATTGTGCAACAAAAAAAATTTAACGTTAAGATTTGGTGTAATTTGTCAAGAATTCTCGTGTTCACTAACCATATTTCGGTTTTTTATCAAAAAATTCCCTTTTCGCCCACGCATTAACCAGTTATGAGAACAAAGTTAAATTTTGGTACAGTTGGTTCGGCAAATGAGTCGGTTTTTGAAATTATTTTATTGTGTAAAGCTTAAAATTAGTGCTCTACTTATATCAGGATGTCTCAATTGTATGAGTTTTAAGATGAAATTTGTGTTAAATAAAAAATAAAATAAGGCTGACCAAAATTAGTAAAAAAAAAATTCTCAAATTAATTATCAAATATTAAAATCACATAACATCACTTACCGTCACTAATGCCACTATCATCCAAACCATCACTTTCAATTGATTTTCTCGGTGTCTGATCAACTTCGACCAGTTCCTGGCTTTCGGCTAGTTTATGTTCGGCTTGCTCCTTTTCTTCGACACTTTCGGCATTTTCGAAACGCTCGTCAACAATTTTATTGAGGGAGTATCCCGGATTCCACAATTTCGAGTTCACTTGTTTCGTACATGTATAGGAAATGCGTGCGTACATTTTTTTTTCTGTTTTTCGCTTTTTTGTTCTCTTTTTGACTTTTGCTCCCTCTCACTCTTTTATTTTTCGACTCGTAAAAAACACGACGTAATCGAAAAAAAATTGGTCTCGTCGAAAACTGCCTCTTTCGCCCCTGATCACAAAAAAAAGAAACAAAAACACAAATCAAATCACTTTTCGAGGAGTTTTTTGTTTTGTTCTTTATCTCTTTTGGCTTATTTGTTTTTGTCCGTTCTTTTCTTTTTTTTTAACGTGAAGTAACAGCTTCAGACTCAATGCAGATAAGTTTCGCGTTCAATAGCAACACCCACGCTATTATAGACCGTAGCGTTAGGGCGACATCAAAATCGTCCAGAACTTTCCTTTTTTTTTCTTTTCAAGATTATTTTCATTGTTAGGGAGTGAACGGATGAAATTGACAGTACTCAATTAGATTTAATTTTAAAACTTTTAAACCATAAAATAAAAATTGTTTTATAGACACCTATAGTAGGCTACTTAACTCACAGGGGGAAGTGCGTGTAAATAGACACGCACCTGGGTTTTTCGTCGATTTAAGGCATATGGAGGCCCCGTAGGGCAAAATGGGTATTGGTGACCCCCCCTCAACTTTTCGAGAAAATTCGATTAGCGGTGTTATTTTTTTGCGTAGGTTGGAGATTTCAAACAGCTCTCTAGTGGGCCCTGGTGGCCCAAATCAATTTCTGAATAGTCAGATCGACGTAGTTTGACGAGCTCTACAACTTGGCTTTACCAGTTTTTTTGAATTATTGCGACTTATAGTGATTTTTTTAAGTGCGTGTTTATTTACACGCATTTTCCCCCTACGGGTTCCCAAAAACTCCTTCCCTCTGATAGTAAATATACGACATATTGACTATAAATGATTATCTTTGATAATTGATTAAAAGTGACGTGCTCAACGCAGTATTTCGGACAAAAAAGGCTTTCAAAAAAAAAGCTGCGCAAACAAAAAGCTGCCCAAAAAAAACGTATTTTTGGAGAACAGTCAATCAAAAAAAGAGAAATAATTTTTTTCCTAGAACTTCTCCGAAAAACGCTTTCTCGGAGAACCCAGGTCGGAGTTTATAAATATGTTTCCCGACAAACGTTTTTTTTTCTTGATTTTCTCCGAACAAAAGTTTTCTTGTATTTTCTCCGAAAAAATTTTATCTTTTATTTTCTCCCAAAAATTGATAAATAAGCCTTGTTAGCTCTCCCTTTCTCACTAATTAGAACGCAAACCCCAAGGACCTCATCCAGAACCTACCAGAATAATCTATTTAAATTATGCAATCAATACATACATATGTACTAAAACATAACATGAAAATATATTTTCTTATACTGGGCGTTGAACTCTGATGAACTAGTACTACACCTCCTGCGTGATTATGTTTTCCCTTATATTTCAAGTTTTCCCGCTTGTTTCGTTATCTAATATTTTTTTGGAATTTTTCGTTACCAAATAAAATTTATTATATTACCGACTGCAACATATTTTTTCAATTTCCGTTATTTAACTTTTTTAATAGCTGTTATCTGGCTATTTTTTTAACTCTCAGGGGAAGGAGTTTTTGGGAACCCGTAGGGGGAAAATGCGTCTATATAAACACGCACTTAAAAAATTCACAATAATTCGCAATAATTCAAAAAAAAACTGGTAAAGCCAAATTGTAGAACTCGTCAAACTACGTCGATTTGACTATTCAGAAATTGATTTGGGCCACCAGGGCCCCCTAGAGAGTTGTTTGAAATCTCCAACCTACGCAAAAAAAGCACCATCACTCGAATTTTCTCGAAAAGTTGAGGGGGTCACCAATACCCGTTTTGCACTACGGGGCCTCGCAATGCCTTAAATCGACAAAAAAACAAGTTGCGTGTCTATTTACACGCACTTCCCCCTGGGAGTTAAAGAAGTTTCGACTTGGGAGATGCGAAGACGGTTTTTACAGAATAAAATTGATAATTGATATCAAAATTGGTAACTTAATTACCTTCAACGTATTTTGATTGATATAACTTGTTGGTTTCTATTTTTTACCGATAAAAACAGGCGAATTATGCGTTTGTACTCTAGCTATGGTGTGCAGAACTCAATTAAGACGACGTACACGTATAAATATCGTCTATAACTTAAACCCCATAAGTTATAGACGATCGATACGAGGACGTCTATTTTGCGATTTTCATCGAAGGTTAAAAATTGATTATGTATTACATAAGTTAAACTAAATATGCCGTTATATTTTCCGACTAGAAACCCAAAATGTGATACTCCGTCTAAAAATCTGGGATTCAAAATTAATTGGTGTATTTGAGGGTGGTGTCTTTAAGGGTGCTATGGTAAATTTGTTAATGCAAAAGTGCCGAAACAAAGCCCTATACTTTAAGGAACATGCATTCGATAAATTTGAAAATGTTATGTACCGTATAGGGCAAAATAACGTGCTTGTCGCTTTCTAAAATTTTTTATTCTAATCAGCTTCAAAACTAACGTATTGTGATTTTATTCGAGCTAAATCCACGTGGTGTCCCAAACCAGACAAAAGTATAAAACTGCCAATGATTGGACTAGGTCACCGCGTGGATAGAACTAGAACAGATTACAAGAAAAATGAGCCTTCTAATCTACACCTACTGTACATCGAGCTTGAAAGTAGGGCCCCTTTCTAGATTTTCTAAACTGCCAAAAGAGGCCGTTACTTTGGAATGGCCTTTACTTTGAAAAAACGGATGGTATACGGATTTATACGGACTGTATACTCTGGCTTGTATACGGATTGTATACGGGTTGGATCTGGATTGAATCTGCATTGTATACGGATTGTATACTCTGGTAGTCTGATAGCTAATCCCCTAAGCACGACCCTTAAGGACGACCCTTCATTAAACGACCTGGCAGTGAAAACCAATTAATTGAGGCTAAGAAACCTTAAAAAAATAACTCATTTGGAATTTATAGTTTTCACCCGGTTAACCGTTTGTGAATTTGTGTCTTGGTGGTCAAGTCGACCGAAAAGTGTCCAAGGGTGGTCTAGGAGCTTCCAAAAGTATGCGCAAAAATGGTCCTTTTTTGTGACGATGCTCCTTTTTTCCGACGCTATAATCGAAAACCAAATAGTCCGATAAATGAGTAAGAAATATGTTGTTTTATTGCGTGTTAAACATCATTTGGAACAAAATATGAAGAAAACGGCTGAGCAGCTCAGTATAAATCACAGTTACACCGTGTGTTATGACTTAGCAGAGTCCATCAGTTTTCTGAAATGATCTCTAGCGCCAACACGTGTCTTCTTTTTCAGTATTTTTACTTAACTAACGTGATCTACGTCAGGGCTCGGCACAATTAATTATTATTTTTGGCTTGGCTCGGCTCGTCATTTGAGCGGAGAATTTTTTTTTGGGTTGGCTCGGCTCGGCTCGGGTTCTCTAAAAATTTCCTTGGCTCGATTCGATTTGGCTCGGGCCTTCTGAAAATTTCCTTGGCTCGGTTCGGCTCGGCTCGCTACCATTAAAAGTTTCGTTGGCNCTTGAACGAGCCGAGCCAAATTGTAATTTTTGGCTCTGAGCGAGCCAAAGCGAGCCGATTGTTCCGAGCCCTGATCTACGTATCAAAAAAATCTTATATGTCTAACCATAAAAGCCAAGTGGTCCGAGCCCTGAATGTTTCGTTACTTGGACGGTTTTAAATCGGATTACTCGGAGAAGTTGGAGATGTTTACGTCACCCTAAAATAGACATCAGTCAGACACGTTCAACCACACAACCCCTCTGAACCAAATAGAAATTTCATTTTTTTTTTTGCATTTAGGCCAGAAGTACATGATTTTTAGTATAATTAACATATTCTAAGGAAATAAAAAATGATTTAATATACATTTCATATATTACTTTGGGACCCCCTGTACATATATTATTTATATGTACCACTTACACACATATAGTTATATGTCGATACATAATGAATTCTGATTGATATATTTAACATTCATAAAGTAACTCTCAAGGGTCCCATTGGGCATATAATCCGTAGAGGTCCATTTGTCGAATTTTGGACTAAACGCCCTTGTGGGCATATAAGGCTTTACAAATTTCATGTTTTTTTTTATTTTCAACGATTTTCGATTAAAAATAATAGACGATAAAAACCGGTTAACCGACTGTCGAAATTTGTGTAAGGTTTTGGCAAAACGAAATGACTTTTTAGAAAGAATGAACTTGTCTGACTTCTTCGCGTCATCGTTTTTGTAAACATTGTTTGCCAAACGTTTCCAAATATGTTTGACATTTAAAATTCACTTTCTTTCTCATTTTTTCTATGTTTCAATACTCAAACTGCGCATCAAAAAAATCTAAATCATTTTTAATACATAAGATATAGATTTTATATTTCCGTTTGTGGGTCTTATCCTTATCTGGCAACCATCGGAGATAGACGGCCTCGTTTTGTGCTAATTGCTTTCAAATCTGGGTGAACGGTCGATTAAGAATTAAATGTAATCAAAAGGTTAACAAGTAGAGGGTCGGGACCGTATATCAGAAGTGCCGTAGTTTAGTACCAATTGATTTTCGAGATCGCTGAAGTCAAATGTTCCAAAATAACAGATTGGTCTCTAAGTATTTTCCCTTTTATCGGAATATTATTAACCCGTCAATTTTCATATCTATAAACTCTAGGAATTGTTAACTTTCTTGTACAGTTCTAACTCCTTCAACGAATGTTTTAAATTCTCGAAAATGACGTCATAAAATAGTAGCACCGTCCATATGTGGCGTAGCGTCTGTAATTACATAATTTTCCAACAAATAAATATTATAAATTAATAATATTATAATATTATTAATGGGAAAAGGATAACTGGTTAGGTGATAATTGTTATGAAAGGAAAACTGAAATCTTACGTCAAACATAGAGACCGACATTACTTTTTAGAAATATCGAACTTATCTGACTTGAAGTCGTCAGCGCTTTTCGTAGCTTTTCCACTTGCTGCGAATAAACTGCCTGAATGTCAGATAAATTTTCCCATGTATATAACGAGTATTTTATATATTTACGTTGAATTTCTCTATTTGCAGTAATTTGAAAAGTATACTTTTTATATCAAAACAATCTAAGAAAACATTAACTATTTTAAAAATGAAGGTATTACTGTAGTAAATTATATTTTATTGGATTATCAGTCATCAAAAATATGTCTTGAGGAAAGCCTTTATAATAGGATAATCATTTTTTTACGTAAAAGGTGTTTTATGAGAAAATTTTCTGATTGGATCGTTCCTAACTACAGACTGTAGTTTTTACTGTAAAAACGGCAATTTTGAGCATGAAACATGGTTTATAGTAGGTCGTGTACAAGATAACACCAGATAAGGGCCGCTTCTGTGTTCTGAAAAACCCGGCTCCAATATGATGGACAAACCGTAGCGGATCTTTGGTGAATCCAGGATCAGGTATTTTATTGCTCTCACTGAACATACATACGCAAGTATGCTTTTTGGTTTTATATTTTTGATAATATTGATTAAACAAAAATAAATGAAAGAAAAAAAAACGCCAAATTAACGCCAAATGCAGTGTTCGTATTGGTGTAAGTGACAATTTTGCCCATGATTAGAGGCACAAAAGTATTACAACCGGTAACCGGATGGTTTTTCCTGGTTAACCGGAAGTTGATGGTCTCAAAAAACGTCATCGGCCAACCAAGCGAACACGAAAACCCGATTGGGGATAGCTCTCATCAATTTCGTGCTGTTTGCAAAATAAACGATAATAGTCCGATATATATGCTGTCGGGAACGAAGGAGTTAAATGAAATCGAAATTAATTATTTTTCTCAAATGGCCAAAGATAGGCTGTCCAAACCCGATTTCAACTTCTTTGCCGTTTTCGCTGATATATTTCGTTTTTCTTAAAAATTTTGTCCTAACCTATTTTTTGGGTGTAGATTCCGATTTTGGAAACTACCGGTTTTCTAACCGGTATTAACTGAAATTATCGGTTCTCACTAGTTCTAGGGGTAATCCGATTACGTCAAAATACATCTTTTACAAAACATTTTCAGACGGCGAATTTCGATTTTTGGTCTGGACAGCCTAGCCAAAGATCTAGTAAGAATGTTCATCAGAGACAATGATAAAATATGCGATTGTTTGACAGTACATAATCAAGAGTGGCAAAAGTTCATTCACGACCAATGCAGCATGACNGAAGAAAGGCAAACACGGATAAAGGCAAGAATGAATAAATGCTAACAAGAAGAAAGTCGACTTCGAAAAACCGCTAAAGAGGATAAGGTAGAATTTGTCTCAAAAAAGAGACGAAGTCTACCATCGACGAAGTAGACATGTGACCAATTTAGTCGGTGCCCATAAAAGCATGCTAACAGTGACATACCGATTCGGTATCACCGACAGTACAGTACTGAGTACACAAAATATGGCTTACCTGAAACAACCGAAATACAGTCTTTGCTCATTTATCAGACATTTGCTCTTTTTTCGGACTCTTTTTCGGCCAAAATGGGGCCAGTCTAATAGAAAAAGGGTCCTTTTTTGTGACGGGGCTCCTTTTTCCGACGCTATTATCGAAAACCGAAATAGTCCGATAAATGAGTAAAGGCTATGTTGTTTTATTGCGTGTTAAACATCATTTGGAATACAATATGAAGAAAACGGCTGAGCAGCTCAGTATGAATAAAAATTAGATCGTTTGTTATGACTTAGCAGACTCCTTCAGGCTTCTGAAATGTTCTCTAGCGCCAACACGTGTCTTCTTTGTCAGTATTTTTACTTGACTAACGTGATCTACGTATCAAACCGTTTAATTCAAACTGCATCACATACACTTCCTAACAAGTTATCTTAACAAAATCTGACCAAATTAGATATGCAATTATCTTATAAAAATTCAATTATCTTATTACTTCTCGGCAAAATAGTTACGAATATAACCGATTAGGTGGTGTATGCTGATTTCAGAAAATTTTTATTTGTGCGGAAAATCTGATATGTCTAACCATAAAATCCAAGTGGTCCGAGCCCTGAATGTTTCGTTACTTGGATGGTTTAAAATCGGATTACTCGGAGAAGTTGGAGATGTTTACGTCAACTTAAAATAGACATCAGTCAGACACGTTCAACCACACAACCCCTCTGAACCAAATAGAAATTTTATTTTTGCATTAAGGCCAGAATTACATGATCTTTAGTAAAATTAACATATTCTAAGGAAATAAAAATAATTTCATATATATTTCATATATTACTTTGGGGCCCCCTGTACATATATTATTTATATGTACCACTTACATACACATAGTGTATATGTCGATACATTATGAATTCTTATTGATATATTTAACATTCATAAATTAACTCTCAAAGGTCCCATAAGGGCATATAATCGGTAGAGGTCAATTTGTCGAATTTTGGACTAAACGTCCTTGTGGGCATATAAAGCTTTACAAATTTTATGTTTTTTTTTTATTTTCAACGATTTTCGATTAAAAATAATAGACGACAAAAACCGGCTAACCGACTGTCGAAATTTGTGTAAGGTTTTCGCAAAACGAAATGACTTTTTTAGAAAGAGTGAACTTGTCTGACTTCTTCGCGTCATCGTTTTTTAAACATTGTTTGCCAAACGTTTCCAAATATGTTTGACATTTAAAATTCACTTTCTTTCTCATTTTTTCTATGTTTCAATACTCAAACTGCGCATCAAAAAAAATGGAAATCATTTTTAATACATATAGATTTTATATTTCCGTTTGTGGGTCTTATCGTTATCCAAGGCAACCATCGGTGCACCGCCGTGTTAGACGGCCTCGTTTTGTGCTAATTGCGGTCAAATCTTTGTAAACGGTCGATTAAAAATTAAATGTAATCAAAAGGTTAACAAGTAGAGGGTCGGGACCGTATATCAGAAGTGCCGCGGCATGTCGTAGTTTAGTACCAATTGATCTTCGAGATCGCTGAAGTCAAATGTTCCAAAATAACAGATTGGTTTAAGTATTTTCCTTTATACCGGAAGATTATTAACCCGTCAATTTTCATCTCTATAAACTCTAGGAATTGTTAACTTTCTTGTACAGTTCTAACTCCTTCAACGAATGTTTTCAATTCTCGAAAATGACGTCATAAAATAGTAGCACCGTCACTTATGGACGGTCCATATGTGGCGTAGCGTCTGTAATTATATGGTATAATTTTCCAGCAAATAAATATTATAAATTAATAATATTATAATATTATTAA
>SCLG01000669.1:34559-57731 GCA_004367875.1 Oikopleura albicans
ATTGACGACCTCCTGTTTTCAAACTACAAAAACATGCAACAATTTATGACCCACGTATTCGGCAAGATGCCTGTAAACTAATAATACTAATGCGGGTGGCCTTCTTTATTTATCATCGGCCAAACTACATGTCACGTTTTTTTGTTAAAAAATGACAGACTTGGGTTTGGGCCATTTCAAAAAAAAAAAAATAGCCGATATGGCAGTTAACTACCAATTGCATACATACAAAAAATTGAAATGAATGTCACGAAATTTATGCTTTTTCAGCTGTAGGCTATAACGGGTATTCAAAAGAGTTCCAAATTTGGGTTGTGTTCTAAAAAAAATTGGGAATAAGAAATTGATACAGTTTGGTTGGCATGAAAAAGTACATTGTTGAAAAGAGAAAAAATAACCAAAAAAGAACTAATTTCTTGATTTTGCCCAAATCGTTCTTTTTTCACTTGTAAACAATGTCTTTTTTCACGCCAACCGAATTGTACTACTCAGATTTCCGCACGTCAAAAACTCGAATATCGCCATCTAGAAAATGCGAAAGAAAAGACGTCGGAAATTCATGTTAAACGCTGAGTATGAGATGATTTTAGTGCTCTCTATTTTGACATTTACTGTGAGGTAAAAATCCCTTATGATTATGTTATTTTGACTTGATGTGAAAGGTATTTTTAGCGATTGTTACATATTTCAGACGATTATCGGTTAAATCATTACGATTTCTGCATTTAATAGATTAAATTGAAGCCGAAAATGCCTTCAGACTTTTCTGTCAAAGCGATGAGACAAGTTCGTTATTCCCAAAAGGAAATGTATTTTTACTTATTCTTTTTTCGGTATCATAAAAAAAACGAAAAAGGTTATTTCAATGAAAAAAAATGTAGCCGTGGATTTTTTAACATAAAAATATTCTAAAAAAAATTTTGAGATCGACCAAATTGCGTGTGGTTATTCTGCATTTGAGGCACATGATTCATTTTAATGCAAATTAAATATTTGCTCTAAAGTCAGACAAACGCCAGAACGAAAAAAAAGGAAAAAAGATCTTTATGTTATAATAGTGACTTTCAGAGAACATTATGAAAAGAGTTACCAACTAATCTAGATTAAAAAAGAACAGGTTGCAATTTTTCAGGGTATGCTGCATACCGTATGCATAAAAACTAGATAAGGAAAGTGTCGTTAAAGATAAATATACATCACATTAATTAAAGAGATATCAAAAATAGAAACATTTTTTTGTGCCTTGCTTTGAAACAGGTACTACATCAAAAATTAGTTAGTAAACAAATCGACTGACCCCCTCCTTAAGGAAATAGTACGAGCATTTTTTTCATAATCGTCTTTCGTCGAAATTTTAAAAATTCAAAATTTTTTAGATTCGTAATTCCATGAACTTGAAAGGACTTTATTGCAATCAGCAAACCCTTCTCAATCTGCTAAGCGACAAAAAATGTTTCTAATGGTAACTTTCATGGTTTTTAGTTTTATTTGTAAACAACAAATCATACCCGTCCTTGAATGGTTAGTTGGTGTATTTAACCCAAAACTTTTTGAGAATATAAAAAGCCAAAAATTTTTGGAGAGGGGAAAAGGCAAACCAATGAACCTAGAATTAATACAGGTTTAAGTTCTTTAAATTCCTATCTCAAGCCTGAATGGAAATGATGAATGAAATTGATGTAACAACATCGTGATCAGAATCGAGAAGGATATTTAAAAAAAATATAATTGAGATAATAGACCTAGAATCTGATAAGAAACTACGGAATCAAGACGCGGAATCTGTTAACATTGTAGACATTTATTTTATATTTCGTAATCCAAGCAAACAAACTTCGTAACGCCTCTTTACAAACTCAATTTTAATCCTGGATGTTTTTGCAATTCTTATTATGTTTTCAAGTTTTCGTTTAATTGTTAGGCGTATTTGATCCAGTGTATTACTATAGTCGCAAGTTTGAACTTTATTGGTTAAATGCATCACATAAAAGCAGAAACCGTGAACGTTCAGGGCGTCGAGTTCATGAAAATAAATATGTCATTTTAAGGTGATATTTACTTTTTGGCATAAGACCGCAATATGTTAAACATGGCCGTCATTTTGTCTTTGGCCTTATGTAGACCTTATGTTACGGGTCAATGTAACTTTTAACCCCGTCACTTCAAGTAATTATGATTTTTGTGTGATCTGTTTCAAATACATATCATGTACCACATAATATGGTCCATATTGTTTCTTTTGTCTTTGTGTAGCTAAATCCACGCGGTGTCTCAAGAGCAATCCCTGAAAATAAAAGGTTGATAACTCGAAATTTGATTGTCCCAACAATTTACAAGGTCTTGCTAAAATTATTTGGCATATTTCAAGTTATATTTTTTCTTTGTCAACTGTTTGATTATTTTGAAGATGGTACAAAAGGAGTCAATAGGTCATACAACTTCGCCGTTTTAATGTGAGTTAGTTTTTGGCGTGAAAAATAGTGCACCCCTGCGCTGTTATCTTGCAACTATCGCATGAAAAAAATCAGCAAGATAACGGAGCGAACCGGGACATCTGCAAGATAACAGCGCAGGGCTTAACACATAAAGATAGGGATTACTGAAAATTGGCTGAAAAAAATCTGCAAGATAACGGAACCAACGGGAAAATCTGCAAGATAACGGGTGACAAGATAACAGCGCAGGGGGGTTTAGTTGATGTTTAAGCTACATATAGTGAAGTGTTTGGTCAATTGAGTCCAAAAAACTTTTCTGGTCCACAAAGGGCCTTTACATTATTACAATCAAAATCGTTACAAAACAACGTCAAAAATCAAAATCGTTACATTGTTTTAACCACAACTTATAGCGATTTTTAGGTAGGGAGTATAATCACGAATCTCAATTGTATCTTTCATTTTTTTTAGCTTTTTAAATGAAAAAAAAATATACTGATATCGTGGAAAACACTGCTAACAAACCGTAACGAACATATTGTAAAATGCAACCGCAGAAAAGTGACTGTTTACCCCTTTGTGGTTTGTCACTTTATCATTGCGGGAAAAATAATTGCTCTAAAAGTTTGCTTTTTGAACGTGCGATTTTCATCATCGAAGTATTCACTGTCCAGGCTCATCCTGGAAGAAATGTAAAACTCGAAGTAACAAGAAAAACTAAAATTTAGACATAACTCTTATGAGAAGTTTGAGAAAACGGAACATTATGAGAAACCGATTAGTTGTTCAAAATTACCCATAGTCGTGCTTAACCGATAGTAAAACACATTTTTTGAAAAATCAGGAATGTTCTCGAAAAAAATGGTCGTAATTTGAAATCAAAAAAGAGAATGAATTGGGGTTAAAATCGAGACTATTTGCAAAAAACACATCATAAAATAGCATTCAAGCGTTAAAATAGCAATTTGACTCCCAGGGGGAAGTGCGTGTGAATAGACACGCAACTTGTTTTTTTTTCGTCGATTTAAGGCATATGCAGGCCCCGTAGGGCAAAACGGGTATTGGTGACCCCCCTCAACATTCGAAAAAATTCGATTGGCGGTGTTATTTTTTGCGTAGGTTTAAGATTTCAAACAGCTGTCTAGGGGGCCCTGGTGTCCCAAATCAATTTCTGAATAGTCAGATCGACGTAGTTTGACGAGCTCTACAACTTGGCTTAACCAGTTTTTTGAATTATTGTGAATTATTGTGAATTTTTTAAGTGCGTGTTTATTTACACGCATTTTCCCCCTACGGGTTCCCAAAAACTCCTTCCCCGTGAGAGTTAAAGTTTAAATTTTAAATGGTTTTGTGCAAATTAGTACCAATTTCACTCTCTTGACTAGTATCCAGTCGTTTCTTTCAGGAGTTAACCAACCGTTCTTTTCAGCAACATCTTATTCGCAGCGGTGACGGCAATTCGAAGCGTGAATTATATGGCAATGCTCGACAATGCGGTCTTTTTACGAGATATTGAACTACTGTCCGAAGTCCGAAAAAAGGCACGTTCTTGGACCCTGAGTCATATCATTTTTGTGATAACTACAACATTTCTCTTATTTCCGGTTTTATATAAAGAATATAAAGTTTACATTGATCTTCTCGAAGGTGGAGTAACTTCTGAGGAAAAAATCAACTTCGATTACGAATCTGCACAACTATTACCAACGCAAGAGAAATACATTCAAATTATTTTTTGTAAGTTATTTCAATTTTAAAGGTACCGGAAAAAGTTTCAGTGATCATCTTCCAGTTTCTTTATTTAACCGGTAATTTAATCGTTTTTGATCTAACCGGTGAACACATAAGCGAAAAAGGACCCTTCTACCTTTAACACGATTTGTTTTTGTACGTCAAATGCTTTGACTTCAGAAACCAACAAAGAGGTATCATTGATTTTCATTTGATTTATCAAAAGATTTTTTTAAGAAAATCAACAAAGAGTAACTTATCAGTTATGAAGAGTTTCGATAACCGGTTTAATTATATTAACCACAAACTAAATAATATATTATAGGAATAATTTATTTGGAATAAATCATTCCTAGAACTTATCGGCTATACACGTAATAAGCGTAGGTGGGGAGCCTCTATTGACCAGTCTTTTTTTGATTTTTTCTTCATTTCGTCATATTTTTGACGTTGATATTAACGTTGCTGTTTGAAGGTGTGGTTTCTCAAATGATGTACATGCTAAGTGGTTTAATCGCGGTTCGAATCGTGACCGGTTGTTTATCCGACGAGGAGTTTAACGATTGGATGAGTCGATACGGTTTCTTGATTACTGCCGAAAATGGCTCCAATGATGAAGAAACGCCGATAATCAATGATTTGCCCCCAACCTACATGGAATTATTTCAAAAACAAGAAACCAATAGTACCACAGATTCAATCGAACCAAAACCACAAAATTCGGAGCCAAAAACTTTACCACCACCGTATTCGCAGTAGAAGAACTTTGTTGAAACCTTGTAAATATGTTATTTCAATACAGTATAATGACGAATAGTCTATTCGGAAAAAGCCCTAGTTATTACTTTTTTACTGTCAACCCAAAACACCATTATTCATCAGTGAGTCTTCCTTTACAACTCTTAGTTACTAAAAAATTATATATATACACCACCTGAGGGGTTATCGTACCATTGGTTATCTCACCATTGGTTATCTTACCACTTTCTGGATCAAAACCTATCGAGATTTCCAATTATTGAACTAAACGAAGAGTAGTTACGCAATATCGTCCTAATTTTAAACCGGGAAAAATTTTTTTTAGCGGAAATGCCTATTTCTTCTTAAGTGCGGCACTTAAGAGGGGGAGAACTGTAATAAAAAAATATTTTAAAAGAACGAAATCGCCTTACGGTGATTTGCCTTGCGGTGATTCGCTGAGCGCGCTCAAAAAAGACCAATGACAGGCCACATAGGCCTCAGACGCGCTGTCAAGCAACGTTACCAAAAAGTGGTAACATTATTTATTTTGTTTCGCGTTTGAAAATCCATGCGATACACCACCTCTCTTCGGAAGAAAAGAAAAATGATAGGGAAAAAAGGTGTTACCTTTCATAAATTTTGTTAACTCCCATGTATTTTTAAATTTTAGTAGACAAAAACTGCAAAAAATGACGTGGACCATCTGTTAATTTCCATGAGTTTTGGTAACTTCCTGTCATTTTGTTAACTTTAGGCGCGTTAACTTCCGGAGAGAAGTTGTAGGCGGTGTAGATTATTATGAGAGTTTTCAAGGCCGCGTTATTTAATAACGCTTATTTTTGAACTCGAGTGTGTGTAATGCCTGGAATTTAAAAAAAATGACGAAAATTGAGAATATTTAGTGAATATCATTTATTTTAGCCGGACTGTGTGAACTTAAGAACATGATTTCGATTTTTCCACCAGAAAGTCGAGCAGCATAATATTGAACTGGTAAAACCGAGCATTGGCCAAAACACTGCATGAAAAGCTTTTGTCCGAAAAAATGTCGGCATTTGGCGGTTTGCCAGAGCACCTTCCGATTTACCGCGGCTCTTGTCCAACCAACAATCTCTGTAAGTGACAAAAAATTTATTTAATTTTAAAAAAATATTAAAATACATTACGTTTGTTGTCCAAGAGTGATAGTTCCTTGATCAGGGAAAAAGTTCTAAAGGTGGTTTATATTTAGTAGAACAAACTTCCACAACCTATATAATGTATACTAATGTATGTTATTTTTTCATGAACAAATTCGCCTACGCCGCGGCCGTCTACTATAATGAAAATTCGCCAATAATTTATAAAGCTGAAAAACTACAGTATTAAAGCTGTATTTAAAACATTTTGAAATTTATAGTTTAATCTAAGGAATGTTCAAAAATTACACGAGAGTTTCCAAATAAGGGAGCCCTAAATAAGAGTCGCCTTTGCCAAATAAAGGTCGGCGGCGCTTAATATGAGTAATTAAATTAGGTGCTCCTTTCTGGGCAGAAGCCATTGATTTTGTTTTTTGCGTTAGAACTTTAATCTTTACTTTTCGGATTATTTTTTGAACTATTCAGGAATTATTAGAGCGTACCCGGTGTATTTCCTTGTTTTTTCAAATCTCTTTTTCAACACGTTTTTCCGGTAATCCAGGCGAACCGTAAGCGTGAAGATTCATTTTGTCACCACATAAAAGTGTTACTTTACCTGAATAGCCATGTATATATTTTCGGTTTCAGTCGGCCCTACTAAAAANCAACGCGATTCGTTGAAAAAACATTTTTGATAAAATACACTCCCTGAGATGAAATGTTGTCACCCTTTATCTTGCAGGTTTGTGATGATAATATCGAGGAAAAACGTATTCTTCAAGAAACATTAACTGCGGAATTACATAGCCTATGTTAGACATTTTTCTCAAAATCTCCACCAAAAATTTATTTTAAGGAGTCAGTCATATTGTTTTTTTTAACAACTCCTATGACCGGTCTTTAATACAATTTGTCAATAATAACTCGTCCCCGTTCGCGAAAAGACGCACCCGTCCCCGTCGTTTTCCAGCATTTTTGCTGGATCGCGCTTAATAGGCGATAGAGAAAAAACGCGACAAATGATTTTCAGTAATATTTTTTCTATTTACAAGCTATAGAACTTCCGCGTTAATCAACACATCAAACGTTAAAATTATAAAAAAATTTTTCATTTTGATATCAAGAGGCTTTCGACTTCACACAGGTCGGACGCATAAAAAAAATACATCTTTTTCGTTTTTTGATAAAATAGTCATTTTTTACTCAAATTGAACGGATTTATTTGGATCACTACATAGAGTACGACAAAAAATCACCGAAAAATTTCATCGACAATCTTCGAAGATATAGAGGATTTTATATTGAAGAAGTAAGAGAAATTGGAGCGCTCTGATTGGCTATGGACTCCCTCGAGGGAATCGATCTGTACAATTTGGAGCAAAATGTCGTCAAAACGGTAAAGCGACCAATAGGAACAGACACGGAGCTAATTGGTCTAGGACCCAATTATGCGATCGGGGAAAGAAAAGCGAAAACTTTAGCTGAATTGAACAATACATCTTCTAATTTCGCTTTTTATATTGCTAAAGAATATCATCGTGAGAGTCTCAAATCCATAATTTCCCCCCGAGTTTGCATCACAACACCACTATCACTTTGGCTTTACATGACCAGTAAAGACAAAGAAAACTTTATGACCGAGATGTTAACTTATTGTGCAGACTTTCGTGAAAATATCTTTTTAGACCCAGACACAAAAAAACTCTCGTGTTTCAAGATATCTTTCCGAAAAAAGGAGATATATTTTTTGGTCTTACGGAAATTCCCGCAATTCATTCATAAAATGAATCCGGAATATCATTTTTTGGATTGTGAAATTATACGGATGAAAGTCTGTATTAATGACTACAAAAACGACGACGGTCACCGTATCATCAACGTAACGTATTGCGCAAACGTTGACACGGAAGGTCTTTTTGCATACATGAAGGAATTCGCTTTTGAACTAAACAATCGAAGTTTCATTAACTGGCACTCAGTTGAGAAACATAACTCCCAAGTGTCCAAAATTGAGAACCGCCAAAACATTACAATTCTCGAACCGAGAATTTTGGCATTGCCTCAAGTTAACTTGACCGATACACGCCTTAAATTTTTGGATAATTACGTCGGGGACGGAGCGGCTGAATATGCAGCCTTTTGGACCCAAAACGATTCTCAATTCGTACAGCAATTTAACTCGCATAAAAGGGGTTATGATATTAGTTCAATCAGTTTAGAGCAACGAAACTATTTTTCTGATCAAATTAAAAGGGCGGTCCTTGACACCGAAAACGTCAAAAAATATTATGAAGAAAAGGGCTCGGCAGGCCAAAAACCAGGCGTCAACATGTCGGTTTACCCGCCCAACAACTCTTCTCACCTTCATATCCCCTTCCAAAAAGATGCCGGGTCTAAGGTGGATAAAAAATTCTTCAAACAAGGTCGAGTAACGGAGAAGAAAATTCCAAAACAACCGGTTATCGCGGGCCTCCAAAACAACGGCGTCATAATCAGAGAACCTGATACGATGAGCACAGTCGCGGGCGACGAGCCCCTTAAATATTCGGAAATTGAGTCGACTGATAGTCAAGTTATGGGCGGTCAAATCACAAGCTCGTACAAAACAACGTTAATTAACGTCATTAATGAGCTACAATGTGTCTCGTCAAAATCCGAACTACTCTCGAGGGTTAACGAAATGACCAATAGTGACGAATATAATGATATTCTGAACACAGCTGTTGGTTATAAAACCGCTGAAACCCGTAAAATGGTGGAGGAAATGGATAAAAAACGAATTTTGGCATTGAACGAAGCGGATAAATTGCGTTTGGGAACTGACAGTGTAGTCATTAAAAACGGTGATGGTGAAAGTGCAATTATCGAATCGTTTATCGAACTAACCGAAAACGAAATTGTGAAAATGAATAAGGGTGACACTAATGACCCTAAAGATGAAATTCAAGGAAAATCACCAATTAAACTAAGACGATTCTCACAATCGAGTGGTTCCAGCTCGATCCGCAGCTCGTCTTCAAAAAAACCAAAAAAACGCAAAATGGAAACCGAGCACGAACAGCACCCCAAAAGACGCGACTCGAAACGATCATGTACTTCAAATGCAGAAGATGGGAAGGTCGAGTTAGCCGACGATGATATGGCGGCCTTGCTCTCGGATTCCGGCAACGACTGTAGTTTCGCCAACCAGGCGATATCACCGAAGAAGTCGGCAAAGAACATCATCACAAATCTTTTCAAGTTTAAAAAGGTAAGCCTTAAAAATTTGGACAATTGTGAAAAAAAGCATGACTAAGGGGGCAAAACGCTTAAAAAATGCCAAAAAAATCAACCTTATGTAAATACAAATAGATTTGGATCAACCACTTTGGCATTAAATAAGGGCTTTACAAATTTAAAAAAACCCCTCAAACTTAATAGTAAAAACAATAACCCAGATCCTTCATTTATTAATTTCAGTAAACACAGTTTACCAAAATTGAAAAATGCAATTACAACAACAACAACAACTACTACTACTACTACTACTTCTGCAACTACTACTACAACAACAACAACTAACAAATTAGAATATGTGAAATTTTTTTTTCTAATTTCAACTGTTCAACTTTCATTATTAACATCTCTGATTTTACAATTTGAACTACAACCCTCAAATATTAAATCAAAAAACCCATCAAACAATCGCATGTTATTTATTTATTTTTAACTTATATCCCTAACAGCCTACCTACTTACCATTTGTGAAAATCCAGTAAATTTTTTGGCGAAAAAACTCCATAATTGTAAACCAGAAAAAATTACATTCGATGACGAAAAAATCGAAAACAGCAGGGCAGGGAGTGTACTAAATTCGGGTACAGAAGAACCAACTTTTACCGGTGATAGTGACGTAGTAGGCAGGGCAGACCGCGTGACAGATCGCATATTAAATTTCGACCCTTTCGAGGGAGAGGTGAAGTGGTTAAACGGTGACATAGTGATCAAAAACAATGTTAAACTAGGGGATGATTACTTTTCTGAGTCTTATGATATTCACCCAGATAACATAGAAATACCGGAAACCGAACCCATAAGGGAACATGAATTAAATTGTCTTTGTATAAATATCCCCAGATGTCATATGAACAACACACTTTTTGACCCCCTAAAGATAATGGTCTCAACCCTACCAAACATCGATATTTTTTTAATCAACGAGTTATATGTAACAACGGATATTACCCCACCTAACGGTTATGGTATTTTGCATAAAAAATGTAATGGACTATCCACAACGGGAATTTTATTCAAAAAGGAAATCGAAAGTAAAATTGAACATATTCAATTATTAGGAGAGTTAAACTCTACCAGCTGTAAATTGAAAACCGGCCCCAAAAAAGTTGATTATGTAATCTTAAGTTCAGTATATAGATCACCTAGTGATTCTAACAGAACGAGTTTCTTTAACAACCTAGGATATACAAGTGAGGACCACAAAAAACTTTTTTCGGAGGATTTTATCGATTTTATTCTATCAAATCAGGACAAAAACCACATAATTGGAGGAGATATCAATTGGGCTTCTATTAGGAAATTTTCAAAAAACAGATATTTCGAGAAAAAATTTTTAGATAAGATAAAACTTAGCTCTAAACGAAACCTTTGCGCCAATATGGTCACTTACGAAAGTACCAATATTAGGGTATCAACGTCCACATCCATTGACGCTATTCTTGTCCAAAACAGTTTCAACATAAAGTCACCAATAATACTGGACACAGAAGTAAACCAATTTTCCGACCATTATGGTCTACTTTTTAAACTACCTTTTTTCCAGAAGAAAAAAAAACTTTAAAACATCACAATCAGAAAGCGCATAACAGATACCTCGTTAGAGTTAAACAAAAAAATAATCGACACTTGCAAAAACAACCTTACAAGCAAGAATATTTTACTAAAGATATCAAGGGACCCAAACTTTAACAATAACAACAATCTGTGTCAAGAAATATTAGATTTTTACGAAAATTCCGCTAAAGAAGCAAATCCAACTTTTTCGATAAACCGAAATCTGGTACAAAAGATTGTCCTTTGAGTGTTAGATATTATGAACTTAAAAGGGAATTGAAAAAGCGTTATAAACTTAGTAAACGACACGGCTTTATTTTAAAAAATGATGAAAGGTATATTTTCTTAAAAAAACACATTCAAATTGAACACAGACGTAACATCAGAAAATTTTGGGAAACCGACATTTCAGAAAGGGCTAAAAAAAACAAATTAGAATGGGCGTATTTAGATAAATTCAAAAATCAAGACGACAAAATTTCCGAAAATTTGACTGCAAATGATTTTGCCAAAAGATTTCATAACCTCAGTTTTGATTATGTACCCAAAGAAAAAACCACCTGGGAAAATAACGCGGGCTCAATTAAACATTTTGAGTTTAACACCAATTTTAACCAAAATGACAAAAATCCGTTAACAGACATAAAGGAGATTTTAAAAAGGGCAAAAAACTCAAAAAATTCTTCAGGATGGGACGGCATGAACTTATCTTTTGTGAACCTCCTAGACGGAGATTTACTAGACCCGATTATATACATCTTAAAATGTTGTTTCAAACACGGCTGTTATCTAAAAACTTTTCGTGAGCTCAAATGCATGCCAGTTTTTAAAAAAGGAGACAAAAATAACATTAAAAATTACAGGCCTATACATGTAGCACCTACGATTTGTAACTTAGTGGAAAAAATAATCTGCCTACAAATGACAGACTTTTGGACAAAACATAATTTGATGCACAAAAATCAGTTTGGTTTCCGCAGACACCATAGTGTAGGATTACTAATTAACGAATTTAGGAAATATGCCAAAATGAAAAACAAAACATACAATATGGCAATATTAACCGATTTATCAAATGCGTTTGGCTCTGTTGACACATTTATTATTCTGAGAAAATTAGCACCCTACTGTTCCAATAACGCACTGAAATTGTTACGAAGTTTTTTAATTCAGGCCACAGTGAAAGTAAAATTAGGAGATATCATTTCTGTGCCATTCGACACAGCTGATAGAGGTTATAGCCAAGGGAGCAATCTCAGCACCTTCCTATTCAGCGCATTAATGACCGAAAGTCATGAACTTCCTGTTAATATTGAAGCATTTAGTTTCGCGGACGACGACCAACTAGTCATTTGTGAAAATGATTTTGAAACTTTTAAAAGTAAATGTAATGAGGCAATAAAGTCGTTTCACGACTTCTGTTTAAACCATAACATCGTCTTAAACACAAAAAAAACTTTTGCCATGACATTTGGGAAGTTTTCTAGGGAACAGTTATCACAGATCAACGTAGAGACCTACGGCGAAAAGATAGCACTCAGTCCAGAAATTTCTATGTTAGGAATAGACATGGACAAAAAATTGACTTTTACCCCATACATTGAAAAATTAAAAAAATCAATTAATTCAAGATGTCGCATGATAAACAATTTTACAAAATACACAAAAGCAAAAACTATTACCACCACAATAACGGCTTTTTGCAACGGTAAATTTAACCATGGGGCAGCTTACATACCGTTTTTCAAACATACAACCTACAGGGAACTACAGGCTCCAATAAATGCACTATGTCATAGGAAATTCACCACAAAGAGTGAAAGAAATAACACTAGGTTTGGTACAATATCACAATCAATTTTACTAAAAAGAGCCAACCTGCTAAGCTTTGCTAACCTTCATAGACTTATCCAAATGCAAAGACTTAACAAAATATTAATGGAACTTCAACCAATATGGGAAGCAGTTAGCATAATCAAACTACTAAAAATAGTCAATTTAATTAACCCCCCTCGGCTAGGTCTAAAAATTTCGAAAAATCCAAATGAACCTGATGACACATCCCCTAACATGTGGACCACAGATTTTAATAACCTGCCAAAGATATTTCGGGATAATATTGGGACTGAACAATTCGACTCTAACATTAAAAAACTATACAAACAAAGGTGCCAACACCAGGAATATTTCGAAAGACAATGTAGCTATTGTAATAAAAATTGTGCTAATTATCGACGATGCATTAATAATGACGATACGACCACCTTTTATAATTTTAGAGACACAAAATTTAATAAATTTAAATACATAATTAGAGTAATTAATATTAAACTGCTTGAAGACCCAAACTTTCCTATTGATCAGAAATCCCTAGAAGATTTCATAAGCGTTAGAATTCACTTATAAAACCAAAAATTCAGACTCACAGGTTATCCATATTTCTTTTTTTTTCACCCCAAGAAACTAGAACATGGGTCACAAATCCGACTCGTAACGATAGTTTAGGGTCAAATTTAAGAAATATTCGCGACTCGACACCGCATAACCTGTTAGATTAAAAAAAATCATACACGTGTCACAAAATCCAAATCCGTTTTAAAATTTGGCTCATAACTAATAGTATAAAGAGCAATAAGGTGAAAGTCACAGAAGGCAACAAAGTTGCACTCCTTGCATGTCAAACGATTTGAATTATTATTTATTTGCAAAACCAAAAACTTAACGACCAAATTTTTTTATATTTTGAAAAACTAACTTTTAAAACTTGTACATATTTATACAATTTTTTCTTATCTTTTAATCAAATTTTTTTTTCTGAGACTTTTCTTTGGAAAATTAAAATTTTCTTCAAAAAAAAACATATTTTTATAACAACAAACATTTATAACCTATTTTTATATACACAAACATTTATTTTTCTACATTTTATAAAAAAAACACGCTCTCGCAGCAAAGAAAAAACTATCAAAAAAAACCAGACGAATCTTATTTAAAATAAGTTCAACATTTACCCATAAAAGCTTGATAACATATGATATTGCGGAACCTGCCATTTTACAGACACTTTTTCATATAATTTAATTATTTTTTATTTTTTAGTAAAGTATACTTATTTTCATTTTGTTTAAAACAAGAAGGTTTAAAACCTAAATTAAGAAATGAGAGTACTAAAAAAGATAAAACATGATCAAATCATGTGGATTAATAAGTGAAAGTTTAAAAAAAAAACATAAAAACTCTAGACAAAAAGGTCCTATTATGAACTTACTAATAAAATTAGTAAAAAAAAAGAACGAATAAAAACGCTAAAAACATGTAAACTTTCTAATTTTCTTTGACTTTTATTTTTTCTGACCAAAAAACTCTCTTAAAAACAATAGGAACCTATATAAAGTTAAAAAAAAAGGCACGGATTTTATAAAAAACGAGGAAGAGAATCATTTTTTATCATCATAACACAACATGTCATTCTCTTTCAATACTAAAAACCCCTCAAAAAGTAAACTAAGAAATAAGGTCTCCCCTTTAAGTCAAAACCTACGGAAAAAATAATTTGTAAATAATGGAAATCCAAAAAAAATGATTATCTATATTATTACAAATCCGGCCTGTATATTGATTGATTCTGTACAATTATTTTTCATACTTCTCACAATCAGAATCGGTGTCACCGGGGTATTGTGAGAAGTCTTCATATGAAGATGGTGCAGTTACATCATGTACAGGTGGAATAGATGGGCCCGTATCATCTGCCCAATTAATACCGGAAAGATCAACCGAAAATTGTCGACCATGGATTGATTGTTCGGGCGAACTCTGACGTGGAGCAGACGAGGCACGTGTACGGCTTTGAGGAACCAAAATCAAGCAAATTGGCGTACCTGGCGTATAAGGCATTGTCAAAATGCTATGGTCGCCCAAAAACAATTCACACTCGGCCGTGTCCTCTTCATCATCTTTTCCGGTAGCAGCAGTCAAGTCCATCATCACAGACCCTCCATCTGGTCCCACCAAGCTGAAACGTGTACCGGGTCCACCTGACAGTGAACCATACGAGCACTGAGCATCATCGCTCACGTCAGCAAAAACAGAGGCGCCATCATCATTATCGCAATCCATCTTCTCGCGCCCGACCTCTATTCGGGTCAACTCACCTGACGAAGAAGAAACATCAAAGCATAACATCCGCTTTCGTTTCTTACTGGTAGATATGCGGTTCAACTTGGGCATGGCTGGCCCACATGACATAGCGGGAGTGCGCAGCTGAAAATAAACATTATTTCAGGCCTTAAAAGGGTCCTGGTTAATAATCGGCGCTTGAGGGTTAAACAAAAAAAGTACGATAAAAAATACATCATGGGTACTCGTTCGAACCACATTTTCATGCTGAATACAGATATCAAAAAGAGACATGATGACAACGACGAGAAAATCGAAAAAAAAAACGAAAAACCAAATCCCAAATGTTTTCAAAAAAAACCTGATATTTTCACGAACAATGATCTTTAGGCAAAAATATTTCAAAGATTCTAAAATATTTACCTCGGCCGAATCACTGATTCGTTGTGGAACAGGCACGGTCGGTCGCACAGTCGGAACAACCAACTTCGAATGGGACGACGGATATTGCCCGACAACTGACTGACAATATTTGGCGACATTAGTTACATCTGGCACAGTCGGTACCGGCGTACCCTTCAAGGACTTGGTCTGACCAACCATGTCAACATAACGGCGAGCAACTTTTACAGTTTTAGCCGATTCAACTCCCAAGGTGGCCGGTTTTGATGAGCAAAAATGATTCGAAGATAACTCCAAAGAATCGGCACTTATCTTCAAAGTGCCATTGGCAATTGAAGCGGCAACTGGGTTGGAAGGGTCGTCAAATTGGGAAATGGTCTTTGAATCCTGACGGGACAGGTATGAAGCGCCAACCGAGTCGTCATTTTGAACATATGCTTGATGATCTGGGGTTGTATCAAGCTTTGACACGAACGACTTATTCAACTTCTCACCAAAATCGTCAATAATAGCAAGATCATCAATCCGCATATGTCGAATACGAACTCGACAATCAACATCACCCTTAGCGACATGATAACCGGTTGGCATCATCTAAACAAAAACATTACAAGATGAAAACTGAAAATATACCTTTGAGGGTTAAAAAAAAATCTTGCTTTTTTGTCAAAAAATCGGACATTGGCGATGTACGAGGGCTACAGTACAAATTTTTCTTTTGGTTTGGAAATTCTGTTAGACCATACCAGAAAATTTATGAGATTTCTGACACAATTGGCGCCTAGGAGTTAAAATCTCATAATCCTCACCCTAGACAATATGGTACACAAAAATGCAGTTTTGGATGGCGAATCAGAAAATGGTACCTGATGTATAAAAAATGGGAAGTTATACACACTATCACAAAAAAGAAAATATCAAAATATAAAACTCACCGAAGAAACAGCTGACGATCGAACTTCATCCAACTGTCGGGTAAGTGGCCCGTAGAGTGCGTGTGAATTTTCCGAAACAACCATACTAGAAACCTCCAGACGCCCACGATATAAACCGGCCAAATAATCTTCAATATTCGAAAAAGATCGAATCATGCTTTCTCGAACCGTAGAAAATCGTTGGTTGTATTTCAACAAACAGTTGATATTGGTGGAAAGATCAAATAAACCTAAAATTCTAAATTTTAATATCGAGCTCACAAAAAAACGGCACACTTTCGTCAAACGCGCTCGTAAGCGAACGGAAGCGCACAAGAGTTAAACCAACCCAAAAAAGAAAAAATCACAAACCATACGTTATGGGTACTCATTTGGAGCGAAATTTAATGACGAAAAACACTGCATGGTTTATTTTTACAGATATAAAATATAACCTCAAAAACCCGATTGGAAACAACTTACCTTCATTAAATTGACGCAATCCATCGATCTCCTTGTTGTATAAAAACAACGTGCCACACAGCTCACCAATAAATTTAACCATTCGTTGTGGCGATACATGCTCTTCGAACCCTTCATCCAGTGGCCCGAACCCGAATGCATGTTTGAACATGTAATTTGCAAAAGCGGTGGTATCAGGCAAGTCGGTGACGGCGGCAAATCCAATCGAATCGGCAAAAATTTGACTGAATTCCATATGATGGGAAGCAGTATATTTTAACCCCTCAACAACTTGGTCCATTTGTCGCATGATGCCTGACATTTGAATAAAATCATGAGGAATTTCGTCGATATTCAACCCATCATTGACTATTTGCCGATAATAGTCAGTATGGGGTGGAAAAAATGGCCGATCCAGTTTGGGGCGATTGGCGGGAATCTGCGGCAAACGATCAAAAAAATCAAGCCCTCGGCCGCAGTAGTTACCAAATTCGGTCATAAAGAGTTGGATACGCGACACATCATAATCGAATCGATTGAAAGCGAGTCTGATCAACCGTTTCTCACTATTATTGAGAAAATTACACCACATCTTTAAAAAAGAGCCAAAAATATAACCGATAAAAACAGTTTATTCGGTCCCAAAATCCAAAAAAAAAAAAAACAGCAATTCGACACAATAAAATAGACTGGACACAAAGAAAATCATATGGATCATCTCGCCAGAATTTGATTTGGACAAAAATTTGGTTTTTATTTTGGCTCCCTACCTGATGTGGTTGGAAAAATTGAAGATCGGCGGAGTTCAACATTGGTTGATACATCAAAGCGGCCATCATCATCGGAGGTAACACCTGCCTACCGCTGCAGCCCGCGGTTGAATCGTAAACATGAGCATTGAGGAGATTTAGGTCGACCTAAAACAAAAAAAAAGTGAAAAAATATGTCAATTTTCAACTTTCAGCCACCTAATGGTTAAGAATCGTCGATTTTCTTACCCCTGCCTCCCCCAAACGACAATAAGAACAAAAAAAAGAAGGGCCACCAAATGGCCACCATCTGGCAACAAACACGGTTAAAAAAGCGAAAAAACCAGATGAAAGGCGCACGAGGGTTAAAACAAAAATCTCAATTTATAGTACTGTATGGGTACTCATAAGAAGCAGAATTATGTTACGAATCCAACAGTCACCTCACCTTCTTCATAACAAAATCAAGAAAAAGAAAAAAAGCTGCTGAATATTGAATTGGGACATTTTTATGGTATTTTCGTTTCTCTCATTACTTCCTCACCTTTTCATAAAAACTGTTGAACCGACTGAAACTGGGCACCATTCGCTTCAAGCCAGCAGATATTCCCCGCTCAAAAGCCGACAACTCGGAAAGAGTCAAAATATCGGAATGCTCTGCCATAAAACGCAAAGTATTATACTTCCAAATGTCTCGAAACGAAGTCGTCTTGTCGACTCGAAAAATGGGGATATTTTCCGACGAGCTCATTTTCCGTAAACCGCGGTATACGATCAAAAAAAGAAATGGTTTTATTCCGTTACACCTTCAAAAATATAACAAAAATATCAAGTGAGAAAAAAATGAAGAAGACGAGTGGTTTTATATGATTGTTATTGAAATTACTAACCGAAACAGTAATTACCGATCAAATGTTTGTCGCTAACCGAACCCAAAAAATCGACTAGCAAATGGTCCTTCAGACAACAACAACAACTACAACGACAAAAAATATATATAATCTAGCGTAGGGTGTCCGCCTGATATATTTTTCTTTTCTTCATTTCGAGTATTATAAAATAACATACCTTCATATTCGCCAAACCGGAAATTACATCCTCTTCCGACAAAAACCCCATTGGATTCTCGGTTCGATTGGCCTCAACAATATCCCGCATCGAATGACAATAAAAACCAACATAGTAACAATATTTCATTGAATCTATGGCGCGGTAAAACGGATCGATCATGCCGTGCGAATTTACATGCCGGGCCTTCAGTCGTGCCATTATAACCATCATTGTGATCGACCAGGCGTAAAATCGAAGAAACAATTGTCGGGTTCCAAAACTCACATCGAGCGCAGGGAATATGGTGAGGTCCCTTGTGTACCCGAGAATCACTGATGCGTGGTAGTCCATATTTGGACTATTGGTGGTGGCGTCCAAATACATTTCGACAAACGTTCGGGAAGGGGTCGAATCACCAAAACGACCTTGTTGCTGGTCCATCACGTGCAACAAATACAAAAATTGATAGGAGTCGTATTGCGAACTTGACCTAACCAAAACCAACTCATTAGGATCGTCCAACCGCGCGGTAACGTGTCCGATATTCAATGGAGTCGAACCCTTCGTATATTTGGATGATAAAACGAAGGAACGGAGCCGAATATGTGGCGATTGATATCTTCCAGCGACGCACTCCCAATTGATATCCGATTTAATCGGTTCAACATGAAATTTCAAACCAAGCGCCTCGAGCAGTCCCAAAAAAAGAGGCGCATGTTTCGTCGCACCATGCGACTTGCGCACCGGGTCTGGCCCAGAAGAGCTGCCATAACCCGGTATTATGGTTAGTAAACGACTTTGGGGGAACAGTCGCAAATCGTCATCAAAATCAACATTCAACGAATGTTTGCCATAAATCCCGGGCAAAAAACTCACAAAATCATAGTGTGGAACTAACATCTTGGAACGTTCCAATGGATTCTCGGGTGAACACGGGAACTCCTCTGCGATGACCTTTCCAACCAATTGCTCAAAATCCAAATTTTCCAAAATACCGGCATCGTTATAAGAAACCAACCGCTTCAAAATCGCAGTCTGCAACGACGAATTTCGCACCGTCGCATAAGTGGGCTCACGGCGTTCAGAGTCGGAAACATTTCGGCTAGTGTCCAAAAATTCGCGTTTAGGGAAGTAAAACGCATTTCGATAAAAAAATCGTCGACAAGATACCGGCAAATGATATGACTGACCATTCGATATGATCAAAACGCTGCCATCCCACTTTGGGTATACAGAAAACACATCAGATCGCCATGACTCACCACTCAAAATCTTCCCAATTCCATACTCGTCGCTCTCTTTTAAAACTGCATATTCGGCCTTCAGAGTCTCATAATCGGCCACTCGGTACCCAGACGCATATCCAACATCATGAACCAATACTCCACGTTCGACCCATTCGGCAAGCTGGCCAGCAGTACTATCATCATGTAAATCGAACAAAGCTGGAAACTCCACAATTTGCACCTTATCTTCCTCAGGGTAGCGAAAACCAGGTGTCATGTGGGAAGTTATTGGGGTAAAACGATCGGTAGAGTCGCGCAAATTGGAAAATTGCAAAATTTGAGATTGGAAATAAACGTTCTTCATCACAACAGATGACGTCATCAACGCGTTATACATCGCGTTAACGTCAAATTTGGTACTGTGAGCATCGATGACAAAATGAGACAATCGCAAACATGGACAAATATCGAAGTTCTGTAACTTCCGGTAATACTTGGGACCCAAAAGTACCTTATCATACACATGTGATGACGTCATCTTCAAATACCCATCCTCGTCCTCGTCCAAATCAAAAACAACCGGTGCTTTTTTCGGTTTTTCGGTACCGGCACCTGGTAATTTTTGCCCACGCAAACCAATCCCAAACCGGTCCTTACAGGTACCGGCCGATAATATGGTTGATTGACAGCAAACTCAAGCAAGGGCCGAGCGGAACAATATAAATTATATAATGAACCATATTTATCACACAGCGACGACGGCAGCGGGTGGTGATAACAAAACTGGTCCTCGTCATTACCAGTAATTGTGAGGACGTAATCCTCAGTCTTGGAACCGGTACAACCGCAATCTCCCAAAAAATTCCGGAAAAATCGCTGGTACATTCGCGGCCGAAACAATGTCGAATTCAGCAGTTGGGCGGCTTGAGACGGACTGGTACGAGCGACAAAACCGGCAATATCATTGGTGGTCGGTATCGCGAAACAAGACATCAATGATTTCAAATGGGTAACGAACATCGCCATCCGTTGAGCATGAGTCAAAAGAGGATCACAAATGACATCGACGATGTGATAATTCATATAAATATTCTTCATATCGACCACATACCGGTAAGATTTTGGCTTTGAAACAAACTTGTCGGTCGGTCCAGTTTGAGTATGGGCATCGACAGTCGCACCCACGTCATTTCCGGTCACAGTCGGTCCACCCTCATAAACCACTTCCTGAATAAGACCGGAAGATAACTTACCGGTACCGACGATGTCAGGGCAAACCTCACCGATGAAAAATTGCGAAATAAAACTGCCAAGTAGCCCAACATGTTGCGAAATCGAGGCTCGTAATTGGTCATTAGTAAGCCCCAATCGCGCCAATACAGTTGGCACAACACGCTCGCCGAGGATTTTGAGAGAATCGATGGCGTCTGTTCGACATGAAAACAGATAATTGAAGTCCCCACGGGTATCAATGGGAAGTCGACGAGGTAGTTCGCCCCATGGTTTCAATCGCAAATAATTCCGACGCTCCTTGATCACCTCATTATAATTGGAAATGGTGGCCTCCTGTTGATGATACAAAGCATTGTTGACAGACTCGTAATGATCCGACATGCGGTGCCCAAGCTCGGTCAACAAGTCAATACCGACCTCAGGGGTTAAAGCCGACGAATCATCAACTACAAATTATGTATTATAGTTCATATTGATTTTTTCTTTTTCGTTTTTTTTTACTCTTTCTTGTCAACTTTTTTACCCCTTATTCTTCAATTTCATGTCAAAATTTTAGATAACCCCATTTGCTCAAATTAGTATAACATAAGTCCCACATATACCAGTTTTTGAAACGCTTTCTATTATTCTAACAAAAAAAAAGAAACTAAGTTTCTGCTTTTATTTTTTTACTTTATATTTTATTTTATATTTTATTTTTTATTTTTTTATATTCTATATACCAAGAAAGTCAAACTTTCAAAAAAAACAACAAGGCTAAACAAGTACCAATTTCTTCTTTTTTCTGTAAAACTTTTTTTCTATAAGATATTCAAAAGTACCTAATACTTCCCCCTTAATCAATCATATAAAGTATTTAATACTTAGGAAGCGCATAATTTCTCATGGATTCTAAATCGACAAGAAATTATCGCTCTACTTCTTACCTATACAGAGCCAAGCTCAATTTTATATACAAATTATTACCATCACACTACACAGTTCCCAATTATTCCCCCCAACAAATTCGTAAATTGATCATCTTATCATTTCCTTATGTTACTTTTACCTAATTATACGATTTTATCCTTAAAATAATTTTTTACCATTAATTAACTTCGTACCGAACTTTTTCATATATTTTTTCTCATATATTCAACTAACCTTCGAGTAAAACTTGAAGACGAGCATTATGAGCACAGAGCTTTTTTTCATCAGTGTCCTCCGAGGGGTTAAACGGCGACGGATCGATTCGCTCGAATTCCTGATCCAAGGCATTCCGAGACATAGCCAGGGGTCCTAGTTGTCCAAAAGAAACAAAAGAACTGAACTCAAATCCCAAAAACACAACTATTTATGCAAAAAACATTTTTAATTCTAGAAAATTCGCACAATTCTCGGAATCCAACAAAAAACAAACTAATAAACAAAAACATGCCTTAGAACATATACGACACGCGAAAATTTCTAGATAGTTTCATACGGACTAACAAATCGACCCTGGATTTTTCTGTCTAAGATTTGCCAAACTGAAAGAGAACACAGAAAAAACCTACTCTACTCATACACCAACAACACAAACTCTTCTTTTTTTCTTTTAAAACCAAATTTATCAAGGATTAAATAATCATATCTCACAATATGATAATAGAAAAACACTATTAGGATACATAATTTTTTAACGTTATCTAACATTCTTTAAAAAAAAAACACGTTTAATATTCAACCATTAATTCTCAGTCAGACCCTTTTTATTTCTTCAACCTGCTAACAACTGAACTCAACAGGAGACCCTTGTGGTCTTCATTATTATTTCGCTTTGAAAAATAAGCCTTTCTGCCACTTAGGAAGCAATAAAAGGAAATAATAATAATAGAGAATTAAATTTCAGGTAGATTTGTCCAAACAATTTTTTTCTGAGAGGTGTTTATCATACTAAATTTTACAAAAAAGAGGTGATTCCAGCAAAAATGCTGGATTAAAACGGGGACGAGTTAATGAGGAAAAATTTATGTTAAATGTATATTGCTGGGCCACCCTGAATATGAAAAGAGGAAATTCAATTGAGCTCACTTGCCAATAATTCTGCTGTTCAAATTAAGGCTCACCTATCGGTATGTGTCTTTTAATTCGCGGTATAAATCAGTCAAAATTATCTGATCAACGAACAAACATTTTTTACG
>SCLG01000670.1:0-15662 GCA_004367875.1 Oikopleura albicans
AAGATAATTCAATCAATCACAAAGTATACAGGGATCGCCAAATAACGGTAGCTAATGTCAAATAAGCGTTGGGTCACCAAATAAGGGCCCGTTTTTTCAAAACACGAAACCGACCCTGATTTGGCGACCCCTGTAGGCACTATTTCATGTGGTCTAATTGCTCTCGCCGTTAACGCAACAAGCTACCCGCACGACCAATAACACCAGACCAATTTTAGTGGGTATAAAGTACAAACGGTTCATCTAATATGAATCGGGGTACACGGTGTACCGTACACCCCATCTTGTACCGTACACCCCATCTAAAAGTACCACCTCGCTACGCTTTCACGATGTAAGGAGTCCTTACTAAGGACTACATGTACTTCTTCAGAGTTATAAAAAAAATTATGACTTGACCTTATAACGGTCACACCTTGTGACCTTATAACCAGCCTCCTGTATTTTTGCAAAATATGGGCCAAATTTATGTAATTTGTTTTTTGAAAAAACGCGAAAATATTTTTTTCTTTTAATAACAGCCAAAAATTGTTTAGCAACTGTTTTGTATGGAACACTTGGTTTGTTGTTCACAGTGTGGTCCCTACTTAAAAAATAGGATTTGGTTAAGGACTCTGATTAACAACCAATACAATATTCGTATATCGTATATTGATAATGACCATCGTAAATGACTTGTACAATACTAATCGTGATAGTCTTTTAAAACAACTGCTAAATGGCCCTTACTTTAAGGAGTACTATATATGAATAATGGGGGTTTGGTCGAGCAGGTAACTGGGATTAATGTTCATTTTTGAAAGTGTAATCTAAAGAAAGTGTAATTCGTGAACAAAAGTTCGACCAACTCACCTTTATCCATATTGACAATATGATATTGTAGTCGTTTTACAATTTGTACCTCATACAAATTTAAGCCGTGTCATTGATGCAGCATACATAATACTATACTGTTTCAGCGGGCCGCAGGCCCGCTAGAATAATAATTATTTAAAAATAATAATAAAGTGTAGAAAAGAAAATACAGACGGTTGACCATAAAAAATGTTCTCTTTGGTTGATACAATTGAACTTTCCTGAATGCACGAATGGTGAATAAGAGTTGGTGAAGGGCACGCAAGACTTTTTGTTAGTCCATATACCTCGGATTGCCCAAGACGGCGCGCTTGCCGCGGACGCTATGCGAATTTGGAGGATGTTTCAAGCAATGTTTACGGTGTAACTTCAGTGCCGAGCAGTGAAGAAAGCGACTGAAACATTGATGACACTCACTGTATATGGGGTGACATGGCGTAAAATGGTTTACTCGGTTAGGAAAAATTTACGACACTGTACTTTTATTTTAATTACTTAAAATTAAAAATTTGGTAGTCTTGGTTGCCTCGTAAATTTTCTTGAAAAGGTGCACAACTAGAGGGTGCACAAATGGAATGTCGGGACTGTAATTGGTAACGATATATCACATATGTGATTAATTTTAACAATGGCCTATGATGGAAATACAAAAAAGTCAAAAAAGAATACATTCCCTGATTCTGCGAATCCGGCCCACACAAGACCATAAGACCTTATATACTATAAGTTATAGACTATTGTAAAACTTACAATGGAAAAAATCCCATACGGTATGGCCCAGACCTTAAAACTACCCCTGCAGATGGAACAAAGCATTTTTTAGAAATTAAAATAAAATCAAAAAGTGTTTTCTAAGATCCTTGTCAAAAAGACTTTAGATCTCTCAACACATATGTCGTCCACAATCCATGGACAAACGTGCATAGTATGCACTGCATACTGATTGACTATGACATGACACCCCACTGTAAACATACGGACTGTGCCACAGCTTTTTATGCAAATTGAAAGCATCGACCGTTTTAAACTCGAGGTGACAGTAGGGCCCGTCCTCACCACAGTGCAAATAATTTTCGTTTTCACATACACGATGATGATCCGAATCACGCAGTCCCTAGGGTTGCCTGATTTAGAAATAGGGTAGAATAAAATAAAAAAAAATCTGCCCACAGGTTCGGGCCGGAACTTCGGGCATATTCTGGGCCGCACAATGATGTCCACAGCTTACAGGCGGGGTTGGTTATAAGGTCAAGGTCAAAAAACTGACTTGACCTTATAACCAACCCCATTTTTTTTACATTTTACAGGGGGCAGGTCTTTACCCAAGAAAAAAGTGAAAAAAGACATGATTTGTCTTGAAAAAAAACTGACTTGACCTTAGTGCAAAAAACTGACTTGGCCTTATAACGGCACAAATGGCTGACCTTATAACCAACCCCGCCTGTAGTTTTAGTGTCATATTTTCTTTCTATTAAAACTAAAGAAACTAACACCATTTTTATGAATAACCTCATGTTCAATTTTTTGTGGAGAATCATAAATTGAACACGTTGGTAGGCCTTTTTATAAATCCCCGACCAAAAAATGCCAAACAATGCTTTATTTTACAATTGCGTGCACAATAGCTTATGGAAACGGACTTGACCTGAGTGACTGAGCCTTAATGGCTACAATTCATAGCGGCACAAATGTGAGACCTTATACCCAACCCCCGTAAAACAACTGATGTATTTCCATACTTGAGCCTAATCCCTCGCTATTGAGTCATATAGGAAACCATGAATGTTGCGGGCACCCTAGCCTGTTCTCATATCAAGTTTTTTCGATTTCTAACCTGCGGTATTGGAATGGCACCGCCTATCTCGACGCCGGGATGAATCCGGGATAAATGAATATGTAGACCGTGTCGCGTGGCAAACTCATAGTCACACAGAGCACAATAAGTGCACTTGCGACACTTGCAGCTGCCCTCGTGGTATATATTATTTGGTTGTACATATTTGGGGCTCATATTTGTCACTGTTCTTGATTGGCGCGGTCGATCCGGTAGGGGGCGCGAGTGAGCGTCAATAGTCATATTATGGCGCTGTTGAGTTTCTGCGCCACTTGTCGAGCTCAAAAAATTCTGTTGCTGCTTTGGTCGGTTTCAAATTAGTAGGAGATAAACCTGGAATAAAAAAACGACGCATGTTTGCGACTAGGTATGACAAAATTTTCCGTTAAAAATATTTAAGCCGTTGGGGACGGCCAGAAACGTCCGATTTCTAACGGTAGATAACCGGCTCAAACATTGATATTTAAACTCCTGAGAGTCTGAGTCTCAGACTGCAGAGTCTGAAGAAACATTTCTGAGAAAATTCTGCGAGATACTTTTTCCACGAAAAACTTTTCCTGCAAAAAACACAAATGGCGTCTTCTGTTAAAACCTACTAATTTGCAAACGACCTTTTGCTGAATGCTAGCAATGTTCACGACATTTGCAACAACGGCAGCGGTTTTCTCTGATCTGGGGATCTCTGATTGGTGTAATTTTGTGCTATGAATAAGGAGTCCCTTACGCGAGGTGAAGCTATAGCGGAGTTTTTTCAGATCGGAATATGAATAAAACCATAGATGGATATTTGTCTGTGTCCTGGTCTCCCAAATTACTCAGAGACCATTTTTGAATAACCTGGAATACATAGACGGATTTTTTTTTCACCATTACTCCCAATACTTAAACCGGTAATTTATACCGGCAAAATGCGTACGACTGGTCTGAATCCTCTTATTTAACTCGCCCCATATTGAGCGTCGTTCACAAAAAAACAAACTCATACCGTATGAAGCATACCGTATGAGTCATACGGTATGAGTCATACCATATGTGATCCAGGAGGAGTTAGTAAAGTATTGGAGCAATAATGAAAAAAACGTCATATAAGTTTGAGAATCATATGATAGTAATAAAATTTAGTTACTATGGCGAAATACTAAACTGCGTAATAAGTCCAATGTTCTGTTTAAAGAACCGGTCTGTCATGTTGTTTACATACTGAACGTTTGGCGAAAAAGTTATAAAAAAACTCTACCTATCATTGCAAATTTTACAAAAGGTACATGCCCGGCAGCTACACTCGACACTGTGCGTGCTGTAGAGCAGGTCGGCGAAGGGATTTAACTTAGCGATTCCCGTCGGTTTGAGGGTCAGGGCCGGCTCTTGAACCTCGTTGAGGACGCGATCCGACAAGTGGATTGGATCACTTTTCAGGGTTTCCGGTCCTGACTCGCCAGAATCACGGCTAAGAGACATAATATGGGTAATGGTAGGTGTCAGCAGTGCAACGGGCGCTGATTGGTCCATGAGGCGATCCAATGGGATGTCGTCGTCGGAAGCGTTAACGTCCAATGGCTGTTCAGCTTTGGCGGCTCGCGGAAATTGCTGACCTTCGACGTGTGACCTTTTGCGGGGTGGTCCGGGTGCAGGATCGAAATCGCCAACATCAGTGACTGGCCGACGCTGTATTGCACGCGAATTTTTTGGAATTTTAAGACAACTTTTTTTGTGAGCGCGGATCTCCTTACTCTCCAAAAACCGCTGCAGACACCATTGACATTCATATGCAATGTAAGAACTGTGCCAAAGCTTTCTGTGTTGCTCGAAATGACGCTTGGTTCGGAACTGATCATTACAGTAGGGTCCTACGTTTTCGGTACAGCGGGACCAAGTGGTTGTCGGAATATCACTGGCGGATGATGAGCGGCGAGAAAAGGCGCCCATTGCCGGGACATCAGATGCATTGGAGGTCCGACGAGAAATTGTGACTGTCAGAAAGGCTGTTAAAACTGAAAATAGAACCCGTATTTGCTACTGTAAAAAAATACAAGACGTAGACACAGTGTCTACTAGACACCAAAAAAAATATTTTTAATATTATAATTATATTTATTATTTATTTATCACATAAGATATAATATGTCTTTTCTATTTGGACAGCCTTCTGTTGGGAGGTCGCCTGTCGACGAAAGCCGACGGCTAGTGAGGGTGACGGGCCTTCGGGTTTGGGCTAAAGTCCCTATGGTTTGACTAGGGGCTGCCGTCAATGGACCGACAGTTAATGCCAGTGGAGTCGGGGGCGCTGTCAGTTCTGCTCTAGGGTTGCTAACTTTAGCATTCGGCAATGGTATATTTACTTCTGTCATAGACAAACGGGAGTTAATATCTTTTGTCGGAGTAATTGCTCGACTAACGATCACATTTTCCGAGTTTGTCAAAATTTCCGAATTCGTTGAAGTTGATCGTTCAATTGAACCAGAACTCACTACGGCCGTTTTTTCGGCCTCTTGGATAGGAATTAAACTTGTCCTACGTGGTTCCTGTGGCGGTGTTTTCTCCTTGTCGTCTATAAACGCTTCGGGCGGGCAGGTTGGCGGCTTACCCCCGCACTTCTCGCGATGGCCGCGAAGCTCAGTCAGATTATGGAATCGATCTAAGCATTTTCGACACTCTGTGTATATGTAACGACTTACAAACGGTCACAAAAATTCAAATCCTCTGTCTATAGGGACTTTTGAACCACGCTTCAACAGACTGTTATGTCTATGGATTAGTGAATTACTCATTTGCTATCCGGGTTTACTGTCATAAAATCCGTTTTTAATCAACAAAATATCTCCTAATTGATAAATAATGAGGTTATGATTAATAATGACCTGTTAGGTAACGGTAGATAACAAAAAAGGGGTCATTTGGGAAGAAAAATAACCTGAAAACGGAAGTACAGATAATTACTTGTCAACCTATTTTATACGGAAAATGGGATAACTCAAACATTTTGTGATTTTTTATTATTATTTTTGATCGAATATTCCATTTTTAAGGCGGATTTTTTGAGGTTATGTGATTCATTTAGATGTTGCTAGCAGTCTGCTAGTAGCAGATACTTTCCAGTCCAAAAACAAACACTTCCGTGACCGTTCCTATGCCACAATTTTACATGTTTATCATATTGGTGTTTAGATTTCCAGTTGCCGCAGTAATGCCCAATTTGTTCGGGACAGATCCAGACATGATCATCATCTGGGCAGTCCCCACTGATCGCAATTGTCTCCACCACATTTGACGCTTCCTGAAATTGTGATTCGGCGGCGATGTCGACCACTTCTGTGTAATGAATATCGCCGTCATTTTGGCAGTTTTTGAAGAAATGATTTGTTACAGCTTCCTGCTCGGCATCCAACTTGGCAATGAGTAACTCTTTTATTTTGGCGCAATCGCGGTATTTCTAAAAAAATACTAGAATTATTTGGGCCCAATTTTTCCTAAAAAAACATGAGTATGTCGTTAACAATTAACCAATTCGGCTTGAACAAAGTGCATTTAGCCTAAAGACTTCTAGCAGCTTTTCTTAAAAAAAACATGAAGAAGAATCGGCTCAGAAAACTTGACCAATAATATATAATAAGGGCGAGTATTTCTAAACCTCAGAAAAGTAGAAAAATAAAAGGACCAACTCATTTTGCTGTCAGTTTATATTCTCATTATTTTAGAATTAGGATATTAATAATATGCTGTTTGCGCGATTTTGTAACCTTTTTAGAACCTTGAACACATCAGGGCCGTTTTTCGATATTAAAACAGTGGCCTAAATGAGGTTTAATGGCTAAAATGTGGTGATTTTGAAACATTTATTTTCGAAAAAGGACTTTGTGATGAAACGGCCCTCATCCTAGCGTCTGTAATGAAACTGCATATAAACTAGAAACAGTACCAACCACTATTTTTTGGAGCAATGTAATATATACCTACCTTATTTCTAAAATGTGTTGCTAGACTATGAATATCAATAATTTGCAATTTGATAACGCGAAAGAATGCGGAATAGACTTCACCAGGATTCGATTCAATTTTGTCGCTTATCTTGGAGATGAGAAAGAGCTGGACGAGTTCAATCGGTGACATTCCCAATAGTAACTCATCGCCATCTTCCATATCTTAATCATTAACCGTTTACGCCCAAAATTTTTTTTAGAAATATCATTGTAAGCGCAAAGTCATGCATAAACACTTCGGTGGTTTTTTAAAGTGTTCTTTCCCATAATGTTAACCCCATAAAATCCGTATTGTTCTTGTAAGCCAAAAAAGCACCGTTGGTCAATGGTTTTAAGCAGAGACGAGTTTATTAGCATCTGCACCGATATTTCATTTCTATTGTAATCGATGCCTAAATGATGCGCCTATTGCATCAACCGGGTTCTCGCGCGCTGTCATTGACGTAACGGCTTATATCACCGGTCAAAATGTTGTTTATATTTCGAAAATATACGACATTAGCCAGTCATAATGACCGGGTCACAACCCTTGATTATTTATTATTTTACAAACCGCGATTGTCGTACTGGGAACCGTTTTCCGGCCCTTTTCGGTTAGAAACAGAAGACGCTGAAGTTATGTTCATAAAAAACGAAGATCGATCATCCCAGTAGCCTTGGTGTTCTGATCAAACTTGGGTTCTACGAAAAATACCTTACATAAAACGGTCACACCTTCTGTACTGTATCAAAGACATGTGTTGTACTGATGTGGTTAATATAAAACAAGTATTATACCCTAATAACGGACAAAATGCCAGACACCCCATATATTTAGCGCAATCTCTTACAAAACAAGAAACAACGGTTATACGGTGTGAAATCATTTTATTGCGACAAATTGTCTAAAGAGGTTGCTTAGACCAGATGCGCCGATGCTACACAAGATTTATGTTGCAAACCTACCTGGCTCTCACCGTTAAACCACTTTCATACCGTAACCAATAAAAATATATGAATGTTGACTTTCAAAAACCGGAAACAAACATTATTTTTGTACAGCAGGTATCAAGAATGAGAACCATTTAAAGTCCGTAAAACTGTGTAGCTTCAGCTCATCGGGGTTAAGAATTTTATTACTGGTGGTAATGGTTAAAAAGGCAGGAGTTTATGTTTACTTATAAAATTATTTGCGATCACTACCTCCAGTACGATTATTATTGCAGCGTTAACTAAAGTCAACTTGGTACAGGGAATTTTTTGAACTTCAGTTAAATAATAATTCAAATTATTGCAATCGCGTTCCTACTTATACAGTTACAGTTTTTTAGTTTTGAAAAAAAAACGTGGAGAATAAAATCCTAACTATCGGACACGTCATTTTGGTAAATGCTGACGAATCATATAAATAATCAGAAGTAAAAAAAGTAAGACAAAAATCAATTTTGTTCATAGTTTTACGTAGACTCAACATAAATATGTAGTTTAGGGCTCATTTACGCAAAATCACCCTCTTCCGTTAACGTTCAAATTTGTAGCGAAAATGGAAGTTCTTTTTTGAAAAAGTATCCCCAAACTTTTACATATAGCTCAAAAAAATCCTTGGTCCATTATCGGAAGTTTTACCTGAAACTAAAGTTTCAACTAAAGTCTCTAGAGACTAATTCACAAAATTTGGTTTTAACAATCTGTAGTTTGTTCGTATATCATAAATCAGACGGCTAGTGCTTTAGCATGAAAGATTTATAAACACGCGCAAAATTCTGAATAAAAATCTGGGTATCTTTGGTTTTTTTGGTATTTCGATGATCTGAACTTATCATCAAAATCCCTTATACTACTAGAATAGTATACATTAATTTATTTTTGAGGCTACCTAAAAAGTAGTATTTGCAATTAATTGAGTGAACTGATAACATAATTATGTCTAAAACTTTGTCTGGCTTGGGTCAGCGGTTGTTCGAATATATCCCTTGCCAGAGGGTAGGGTGGCCTTTTCAAAGCCATCCGCAAAGCGTTTCTTGGCGTCCTCATCGGAAAGGCCCGGGACAACCATACAACGATCGCCAGACTTCCAGTTTTGGGGCGTCGCGACCTTATGGGTAGCCGTCAACTGCAGGGATTTTATGACGCGCACAATCTCATCAAAATTGCGTCCAGTCGTTGCCGGGTACAGCAGGGATAATTTCAACTTTTTGTCGGGTCCAATTACAAAAACACAGCGTGCTGTCAACGGCATACCCTATTATTAAAATGACGTGTTAATTAGGTGTCGTTAATTGATTCTTCAAAATCGCAAATATTATTGCCAATAATTTATTGGCCTTGCAAGTCGTGAGGCACAACTTGTGACCACAAATACAAACGTCAACTGGCCACAAACACAAATGAAATTTCATATGATATAACATACATATATTAATTTATATATCTTTCTATTTATGGAATTACATTTGTAATCTTAATTTCTAGATATTTCGTCAGTTCTGGCATTTTCAATGGCCGAATTCTAAAATGGTCAATCAGTCGCAAACCTCCTCCTAAACAATACATGGTATGCATTTGATTCGTTTTTTGTTTTGTAATCGACGTTCAATCGGGGTCTTAGCTTGCGGGGGGTCTCAAAGTCTTGACATGCATACGCCGGTTTTAATGACCCGTCAAATTTTCGGTTAATCCAAAATAAAACCGAGCGTGTCGGAAATTTCAGAACGAATAGAAAGCAAAATTCAAACCTTAGCATCCAACTCATCAGGGTCTAACATGCCAAGTTTAACTGCGAGTGTTCGATCATCTGACACAATGGGGAATGGGAAATCACCTTCCAGACCATTGTAAGCCTGAATATCTTTGATCCAACCGTGATGATCCTCAACAGAGTCGATCGAGAGCCCAACAAGTTTTGTATTCATCTAATAATTTTTAATATAATTCATACCGCATCAATTTTAAACTTAAAAAAATATGACATACATACATGTATATAATATATATCTATATTATAGACTTCTTTATTATAGACCATAAATTATAGGTATAATAATTAGGTTCCTTACTTAACCTAAATTTGGTGCAACCTAAAACAGGCTACCCAACGTCCAAAATGTTCTTATAACAACCTACCCTTACTTTACGCTCCCCGTGTATAATGTTTTTTCAGTCAGGTATTCGTTAAAAAACACTCTTACCGATTCAAATGTTTTTGCGTATTTTGCGGCGGCGCCTAATTCCGTCGTGCAAACTGGTGTATAATCCGCCGGGTGGGAAAATACGATGCCCCATCCATCACCCAAAAATTTGTACAAATTGAAGTCACCGATTGTGCTTTTTGTATCAAAGTCTGGAAATACGTCACCTAGTTTCAGAACCATTCTAAAACAGACAATTCGCGTAAATTAAATCGAAACTGTAGGCCGGAATAAATAAAACATACATATATGACTCATATCATATGATATATCTATATAGACCATATGATATGGATTTAGGCATGACCCCAAATTTTGAATACGGTTTTTTTGTTATTGCATAACTTGTGACGATATCTCCTCCTAGACCAGACATGGTATGAACTTGATTTGAAAAGCATCCGATGCAGAAATGGTGGGAGCAGAGGCTCATCGATGTCTCCGGTCGGTATCATATACAGGTTTTTATGACCGGTCAAAAAAATCAAGTTCATACTATGTCTGGTCTAGGAGATATCGTCACAAGTTATACAATAACAAAAAAAACCGTCAATCTATTTAGATTCCTAAAAAAATCTTATTTGTTTTACCCAATTTTTAATAGAATTCCGGAAATTCCTAAACCCCCTGAGCTGGATATCAATTGATATATATTTGCGGTTAAAATAAAACTTTCTTTCCTCTCGGAATTTGTCGACATTTTGTCGGTTACAAATTAAAATTTTGTTATTTACAAACTGTAAATATATCTTCAGTAAATATTTATGATTGAGTTGACATATCCAAATTTGTAATTTTGACAAATTCCGTTTTCTACGAATTTTCCTTTATTTATATTAAACGTATTTATACGAATGCAAACTATGTCGTCATAAAATACCTTCCCCTCGTTACCCATGTTGCACGATCCACGAAAGTGTCAAAAAAGCAACTCCCAGTCAGTTTTGAGTTATCTATCTCTAATTATACTCTAGTTAAAAAAAACCACTACATATATAATTGGCTCTAGTCGCCACTTGTGAAAAAACGCTAAATCTAAACAATTGAAGTAGTGCTTCAACAAAACGGTGCTTGACTACTTTTTAATGTTTGCATTTTAACCAATAAAACCGGCGACAAAGACCTATATATAATTTAACATGAGCCAAGGGCAAATAAAATAGCCTTGACTGTTATTGATATTATTTGGTTTTTATCACGCAAGAATACTACAGGGGTGTGTGGTTCTAAGGTCAAGTTCAAAAAACTGACTTGATCGTAAGACACTTTTTGAAAATGACTTATTGTATTAAAAAAAGTAATAAAATCATCGTCGAGTGGTGAATAGTTTGTATTATTTACCAGCAAGTAATAGGCAGTGAGATATAGAGTTGATACTAAATGTGGGTATCATGGACTGGACCCGGTCGGACTGACAAGTTTTTTTCTTCTATTAATGCGGCAATTTATTGTTTTTCGGCTCATCATTTAATAGCCCCTTAACCATATTGACGATTTTTATTTTTCACTGCACGGGTACTGGAGGATTATAGAAACGCTATTGACACATTTATAACACCTAAAATAGAACCTAAAAGTAATGCCTATAGAACCCTTTAGGTTAAAATTAGTCCATTTTGCAGTCCGTGTTGTAGTCCGACTTGTGCAGTCCGTCACATCCCAGTTAATGTAGCGTCTAAATTGGTAGACTACTGAAAAGCAGGGGGAACAAAAGGTTTAGTACAAATGTACTTCGGATGAGCGAGTTTTTGATGGACCAGAATTTTGATCTCTGCGTTCGATTCTGGCTCACCTCCGACTTTCTTTCCACATGGGCCCGTTTCGATATCCGCACCGCAATATGTGGCTTGATTAGCATCCGGCTCTATGAATAAAATACATAAATACATCAAGGGCTGGTAGTGAGGTACCGTACTGATTTTGAGTTTTTGTTATGAACGAGCGATTTTTCGCTATAAGAAAACTTTGAGACCTAAAGGTCAGTTGCAAATTAGTAGGCCCAAAAGTTTGGGCCTGGGTATGACCATAATTTCATTGCAACCAATAGAAAATAGGTTGGGGCTAAAATTGTTCGGTATAAGATCTGACTTTTTCTGGGCGCCCTGAAAGTTTTCTATTGGTTGAAAAAAGAATTATGGCCATACCTAGCCTCGTACTCGCGGCATTTTTATTTCAATTTCTTGGCCTTGTAATTTGCAAAGGATCAAGGTCATAATCATGACCAAATTTTCAAAAACAGTATCTGAAGACTGTTTTATGTATTTACTGATTTTTTAGTAATGTTCACTTTCCATGGTTTAGAAAATATTTTCTTACCTGTGCGTCTCTTGTAAAATGTGTGCTCGAGTAGTTTGTCGTAATGTTTAAGAGAGCGATGCTGCTCAATAGTTGTATTTATTGAACTTTTATTGTTTCCGCAAAAGGTCTTACTGCAGATTTCACAAACAGCCAATAACATATTGTTCTCCTTGGAAGAATGTTCGTCTAGCATGCTCTATAATACAAATTTTATCACCAAGTTAATAATACTTTTAAACATTCTGTAAAGATGAGGGTGAGTTTGGGATTTGAGGGCGAAATAAGGGCCCAGAAGTGCGGACTTGGGTAGGGCACGGGTCAGGTAGATGGTTTTTCAATTACACCTGTAATTGGGGGTCTGGTTAAACTCAAAATTCTGACTTGACCTTAATGCACTCTAAAAAACTGACTTGACCTTATAACCACTTTTTTTAATAGCAAAAAACTGACTTGACCTTATAAGTTATAACGGNATATTTACAACCCTGCCTTGTGAACTTATAACCAGACCCCCTATACCTTATTAACAAGAGAAAAAAATAAAATATTGGCTAAAAGTTTTGCAAGCTGCATATCTGTATAAAATAAAGAATAACTTACTTGCCAAATTTTTTGATGTAAACGCATAAATGATTGGACATGTGCTGGCAGTAGGCAAAGTCCAACCCAAATCTTATTTAATATTTATTATTTTAGCGTTATTTTTTTCATCGTTTTTAGCGCCTGCTTTAATACAATATTCGAGCAAGCGATAAAAACTACTTGTTTGAACAATTTTCGTACCTCTTGCAAGGCCATTTTACGAAATTCTATCACATCATAGCCTTTCTCTTTAAATTCGATAATTTGCTCAACATCTATCGTGTCTGTGTCGCCCTCTTCCTCAAATATTCGGGCGTCATTCTCATACACCTCCCACGCTGCGTGGTATAATATATGAGTCAAAATGTGCTCCACATTTAAACGAAAAAGACCTAAATGACACTTTCCAACTGGACAAGTAAAGGTTTTTAGGTCATCGTTTGCCATTTTTCATCTATAAAATAATGAGTCAATATTGTTCAGTCAACCTCTATGAATAAAATACACCAGGTGGGCCGTTATCTTTAAAAACCAAATTAAAAAAAAAATAAAAGATAATGGAAAATTGAAAGATATGGCCGCAGTTTCTATAAAGACGACCTTTTCTAATTCGAGGAAAAAAAAATCTCAAAAGTGAAAGATAACAGGGTGAAGCATAACGGCGCACCTGGTTTACAGGAGGTCTGATTAGAACGTCAAGCCCGAAAAAACGTGTCCTTAATGCACTTCAAAAAATGACTTGACTTATGATTTTGCCCAAAAAATATGACATTCCCGTCTTCACCCCAAAAAAGTGAAAAAAGACCTGATTAATCTTGAAAAAAATGACTTGACCTTAGTACAAATAAGACCAAATAACCAGAACCCCTGTAATAAGAACTGGTTATCATAACAACGTCTTCCAAAATGAAATGTCAGCTTATACTGGCGAGCGTCTCGGACCTTATGGCCAATTTTCAACAAAATGAATAGAGCAAAAGCAGATAAAAACACGTCATTTTAAATCTTCATTTTTTGTTTAATTGAATAATCTTCGAACAGTTTCCTTTCATTGAAGACCCTTTGTGTCAGTACAAATCTGGGCAATACTATAAATAGGCAGTAAAAAGTGACCTAAGGCAGTTAAGACTTCAGTGGAGTGTTTCGAGTAGAATGATGCAAATGTTCCCGATTATCAATAAGATCAGAAACGGTTCCGATTTAACCCATCCGTGTCCATTTGTTACAAGGCGTAAACATATAAGCCGCTCGTAATTTTGTAAACAACTATTAATTATACATAAACATCTGCCATAATTGAACTTTGAACATACTTTAATTAATTAATTATATCGGTTCACTTTATCTTATCAAAGTTTTTAACACCTTTTTGGGCGCAATTTAAATCAAGTTTCTAAGAGGCAAATGTATTTTTGAAATTTAATTTCAGATATTGAGCCACATGTCTAACACTGATATAACTGAGGTCGCTTTTTTTAAGACCAACCCAAAAATTACTTTTTTTGGAACGAACACTCCGGGAAAANCAATACTATAAATAGGCAGTAAAAAGTGACCTAAGGCAGTTAAGACTTCAGTGGAGTGTTTCGAGTAGAATGATGCAAATGTTCCCGATTATCAATAAGATCAGAAACGGTTCCGATTTAACCCATCCGTGTCCATTTGTTACAAGGCGTTAACGTATAAGCCGCTCGTAATTTTGTAAACAACTATTAATTATACATAAACATCTGCCATAATTGAACTTTGAACATACTTTAATTAATTAATTATATCGGTTCACTTTATCTTATCAAAGTTTTTAACACCTTTTTGGGCGCAATTTAAATCAAGTTTCTAAGAGGCAAATGTATTTTTGAAATTTAATTTCAGATATTGAGCCACATGTCTAACACTGATATAACTGAGGTCGCTTTTTTTAGACCAACCCAAAAATTACTTTTTTTGGAACGAACACTCCGGGAAAACCAAGACAGGTATTAACAAACGGTTTTTGGGATGGAATTGGAAAATCTTGAGGCTAAATTTTTTTTTTAAATTCGTTGGTCTAAAAAAAGCGACCTGATGAAACTAAATTTTGGTACCGAGTAGAAAATTGTAACTACACTTGTCATCCGTTACATTACTGTTATAAATATACCTTAATATAAAAGTAAACTTTAAAACACTATTTCCCTCTCCTCGGACACTCTTAATTAATATATTATATATAATATTTATCTTTTTAACTATTAAGAAATTACATAAAACGCGAATACTGTTTGAGTGCGCAATTTAAATATACAAAATACGTCGGAAAATAAATGACTAATTAAAAAATACGTAACTAGACTTTGTAAATAGAGTATAGATAATTAGTTTTCATATTTGTATGAATACAAATAATAAAAATATCCAGCGTACCAATTAATAATAATTGAGCCGGACAGACTCAAGAAAATAACCCAATTGGGGTTGAATCCCATTATTTTGATAATATAGGTTTTATGAAAATAATGAATAAGCGTCTAAGAATTCACATGTGTTTTGTTGTAATATGAGCCTACAAAGGGTCATTTTTCAAGGGGTCATTTTAATTCTGCCTTTGGCAATTATGTCCGGATTAAAAAAGGTGAACTTCAATTTCGTTCCTAATTTAATTAATGTCGTGATTTAAAAAACGCCGATAGTTCTGGGCCTAAAGCGGTCAGTCTGACCACTGAACACCGATGAGTTAATTTGACCAATTCGAGAACAATTGCCAGTTGAGATGAACTTTTAAGGGTGTGCAAAACGAATATTTTTTAGAGCAGGTCGAGCGGTTTGCAGCAGCAGCAGCGGCGGTTAATAAAAAAGCTCTTTGCAGACGTCTGGGTCGGCAGTGCTGGCGGCGAGATAGGCGATTCCGGCCTTGTTGAAGAAAATGGGTTCCTGTTCGCAGCCGACGATATCATAGCCGCGTTGGGGCGC
>SCLG01000670.1:44304-57076 GCA_004367875.1 Oikopleura albicans
CGTCGTTCTGATTGATAATCCAACAAGTTCGAGACGAAACATAAAGATTGGTGTCTCTATGTGCAAAACCGCAGACTGAATACTAATTTCATCTTGATCCAGATTTAATTTTACCATATACTGTGCATAGGCTGTCCAGGCTTGCCAGTCTTGAACAAACGTTATTATGTGGCCAATTTGCACATCGGGCATTTTCTTATTGCGACCGAAAATAAACCGATGGTAGCTTTGAACTTTGAAAACCATGCAAACAATATTTGATTTAAAGTGCAAAACCATACATAATTACTGTTTAAAACGCAAAATGATAATCAATGTTTATTTTTCACAAATTTGACTATTTAAAACTAATATTTTTGGAATCATAAAACACATGGTCTTTCCGCGTAATTACGACTCTAATTCTTCCCATTGGTTTAGTTTAGGTTTAGTTCCTATCGAAAAAAAATATTTTCCTGAAACACCTCAAGGTGGAATGTGATGCACTGGCAAGTAAAATACAAAAATGGGATTAGAAATTAAAAGCTGTTGCTCGCGGCGTATAAAAATTGTCATAAATTTGACAAAGTCTTCGTTAAACTTGGACTTTTTCGTCTCTGCTGGTTAAATTGAAATAGATTAGAAAACACGGTATAGAAACACGGCTGCATAAAGAATTTCTAAATAATTGAGCGATTCGAAAACTCATTGTTGGAGGTTAGCTGCCGGAAAAATTGCATTATGCGTTTGGTAATAATCGATTAATATTTTACCGCAGTAGATACGGAAAACGGCAGTTTTGAGACTTATTTGTACAAAAAAGATTCATCGAAAAACGCGCGCCGCGGCCGTACATCACGTGGTTGGACTCAAGGTTACAAAAGCAAACAGTTGCCGTTTTACGACACATTTTTGATACCTTATTTTTGTCGTTAGGTTCCAAGGTCATTTTTGGCATTTTTTTATCAAAAATTGGCGGTAACAGTTCTGTGTGCGTTGTTGCAATAACGTGTATTTTACATGATGTATGACATGATTCGAAGTTTATTATTATCATCATCAGTTATTTGAAAAAAAAGGGAAAACAAAGAGTAGGTTGCCTGAGGAGTGTATTTTTAAAATTTAATATAATAATTTATTGAAACAATTTAGTATGACGGAAATATTTTCCGTTGGTACGCGCCTGTTCAACGGCAATTTTTCGAGATTATCACAGGAAGTGATTTAAAACTTTGTAAAAAATCTTTGTAAAAATCTTTGTAAAAATTGTTTTCCGCACCTAAAACTAAATTGTTAAAAAATGTTATCAAGAAAACTAAATTCTTTGGTAGATTTTTGGTAGCGACTCTCAAAAGCGCAAGTTAACTGTGATACTGATTTGGGGTACCTGGCCGGTGAAATTCCCCAGTGCAAATCAAAAAATAAACATCTTTTTTTACATAACTTAACTCTTTTCAGCCGAGGGCGCAGCTGACTGCCGATTTCGATTTTGATCGTTAATTACTGTCACATCGATAATGTTTTTTAACGGGCAACACTTTAGGAACCTTAAACTGAAAAAAGTTTATAAATATGGTTGTAATTTTTGTTACTTGTTGGAATAGGAGAACTCGGGATATGAAATAAAGCTATTTTGGCCTAAATAATTTGTGGAAATTTTGTGTTTCGTTCGCTATTGTATCCAAACCAGGCAACTTTTTCCGGGAGTGAACGAAATCTCCCCCCCCCCAAAAAAAATTAAAACTACTAATGTTTGTTTTTGTATTTTTGGAAAAATAGCCAAATAAACACACCCTTTTTATTACAAATATTTGTCTTTTGCGCCTTTTTCCGTCTTCATTTTTAGCCTTACGCTGTTATCTTTCAGTTTTCTGTTATATGCCAGTTTTCTTTTATTCGCTTTGAAAGATTACAGCCCAATGACTCATTGGCAATGAGTGTATTTTAAAAATTTAGTATTACAGTTGATGTGCGCACAACGCACCACTTTCGTTTCCCAAAAATTGGTGCGTTGTGCGCGTATTGGTGTGTTGTGTGCACACTGGTGCGTTGTGCGCACGCCCATCACCAAATGCACTACGAGATATAAGCTTAATATTTGTAGGACTATAATCGTACGTCAATGTTGTACACAACAGGTCATATCCGTCCTTAAGCCAGTTTTACGAATTTTTTATTTAATTTTTGTTGTACTTCATTTGGGGGTATTCCCAAAAACGTACCCCGCGTAAAGCCTTTCCCCACAGGTGACCTTTTGAAGTATTAGAATAAAGTTTTTTATATAATTTTTATGTGTATAATATTTGGGGGAAAAACGTGGTGCGTTGTGTGCAAACGACTACTTGGCGAAAAAGTGGTGCGTTGTGTGCACATTGGTGCGTTGTGTGCAGGTGCGTTGTGTGCACATCAACTGTATTAAAACAATTTAGTATAGCGTTAATGTTTTCCATTGGTACGCGCCTTACTATTTTCCGCAACTAAATTGTTTAAAAATGTTAACAAGAAAACTTAATCCTCGGTAGATTTGTTTCAGTTGAGTGAAATTACCCCATTTTTTCGTGTTAAAATTGGTAAAACGAACATGATTAGGGGGCGCATCGTGAAAATTGACAGAAAATTGACGTATCAGACTTTTCTCGTAAATGGGTCCCTTCTAGGGTAAAAAAATGTTCCGCATCTGATGCAACTAATTAAAAATTCATCGGACGCTCCATATTCCGGTAAACGCCGGAAATGCTGTTTTTTACCGGTAATTTGGCTGTAATAATTTGGCTGATTGAAGCTGAATTTGGAAATTTTACAGACATTAGCCCCGTACTACAACGGATATACTGTCCACGTTTCCCCGATGTGCTCCAATGTGCTCGGCCGANATTTAGAAATAATAATAATAATCATTTAGAAAAAAGTGACATAAGTTATGCTGCAAAACTTATGCTACATAGCATCTTGGATGAACTGCGGAATTAAGTCGACGACACGTTACGTATAATGGGGTTTCGATGGCGGCAAACCGTCGTGAACAGAAGGTCAATATCAGCTCCGTCAGCATTATTTTTCACACCCAAAATTATGGTAACCTTTAATTTGGACATAAAACATGCCATTAATGAGGAAATGCAGGATCTGTTTTCATCTTTTATTAGACACATTAGAGTAAACCGCATTTAGTATTTTTATATAATACGAGAGATACTGGACTTTGAGGACTTGCCTTGTTCACACGGCACCCATAATAGTATGTTATATAATTAAGAGTTTGAAAACCCCATGCTTTTTAATTCAACCAGAGCTAAAAATGTGACGAAATCTATAAATAAACTTGACAAATCAATGGTACATATCAGACTTTTCTGCACGGAAAAAAGCCAGAAAAAACTCTGTTATGTCCCAACGCCTAAAATTTTAACAAACAAGAAATTGCTCAAACTTTTACAAAATTCGAATTCTTAAATTTTACTATTCTTTCGAAAAAAAAACTTCAAAAATAATTTGAACCGGAAAAATTTGAATTAATAAAATCTTATCAGTAATATATATTTACGAATATCAACGGTCAGCATTATTAACTGCCCTGTGGCTGGTTTTGGAGGATAGTCTGGCGCCCCAAAATGGCGCCTCGCTTTATGATTATTATTATTAATTACCATGTAGTCAATAATCATTTGGGAAAATTACAAATAGAGAAATGGTTATAACCGGTTAATAGAACTATTATTGCGTATATTGTGCATCAGGTTGAACAAGTCATAAATTGTGGATAGGGTGCCGTGTTGGTTTTCAATTCTGAGGAAGTTTTCCTCTGTTTGAAAATTATGTTAACATAACGAAAAACTGTTAACATAACTTGCTACTCTGGTTTTATTTGTGATAAAATCTCAAGGAAACAAACCGAACACCCATATTCTAGAGTGGTATTATTATTCACAATATAATTTCAAATAAGACCATATCATACCAATTTGTTCTTATTTCCCTTGGTTATTTTATTCTTGGACAACTTTTCTTTGACACACCCTTATTTCATTAAAAATTTGTAAAAATATTGATCATAAGAATATATATTATTTTGGCACCGTCTTAAAAAGCGACATCTTTTCTTGGACCTTCAAAAATTATAGAATTCCCTACAGACATTTCCAGGACTTTATTTTTAACAACATTTTCTCACTATTTTTAAAATGACACATCACTATTTTTCATTAATAGTGACCCCTTTCCATAAAGATATGAGCAGTATCAAAATCACGAATATTATACCTCCCACAACAGTTCCAATAATGAGTACATTTGCATTGTTCTTTATGAATTCAAATGTAAAATTGCACGGGACAAAAATCCTATTTGAATTCGTTGAATATGGTATGTAACATCCTGACGGATTGCCTTTATTATAATTGAGGCTTTCAATGTTTGTTGACGAAGAATTAGGTAAAATATATGCATTGGGGTATCCCATTTCCAGCCGACCATTACCGGTTTGCCATTCGGTCCAAAAGACGTCCTTTATAATGTCTGAGCAAAAATACCAACCGTAAAATCCATTTAGTGGTGAATTAAACGTTGATAGGTCACTAAAAAACTGAGTAAGTATTTTAAAAAGTGCCAAACCCATCGGTGCAGAAAAACGAGGTGTATTTTCTTTGTTTCTTTGTTTGTTCATAAAGATTCTTAAATGGTCGTGGATCAAATTAAGCAATCAAAAATCACAATTACATGTCATATAACTCCCGGACCTCTTGAATACGGGATTTTTTGGCCCAATTAGCATTCGAGCATTACTTCGATGATCAAGAGGGAAGCCAATCGAGAGCGCGCTTAGGTGTGACTCACTTCTTGTGGCCAATCAGCGTGTGTGAATGCGACGTGCTCATTGGACAAAATCATGCACTGTGCATTTTTTAAAAGTTAAAAATCCCGTATTCAAGAGGCCCGGGCGTTATTTGGTCATTATCAGCGTGTTCTCACTATGTTAAGGTTATACGTTATAAGTCTTGTTTTAACATGCTGAGAACACACTGATGATTATAATCAAACAAATGTCGAAATAAATGTGATCAAATGATATAAAATCTGTGACTATGGTTATCGAATTATCAACTCACATAAATGTAAAGCATATGTCAATTTTCTGATACACACTTCGATTCGTTGATAAATCTGTTTTGGTAAAATCACCGGACAATTTAGTTTCCAGCGCAGATAAGTATCTTGTAAATTCCAGAGAGTCGGTGTCTGTCCAATTACTATGATTGTAGGTCCCGGTACTGAATTTTATATTTAAAACTACCATTATTTTCTCTCTGTAAAAGCGTTTATTGCCATAAATTTCACGAATACATTTTTCTTATATATTTTTTTGTATTTTTGTTTCTCCAGACTCCTAAAATTGAGTCATTTTTTTACGAGCTTGGTTTCAAAATATAGTAGATTATCAAAGACATTTTTAGTTAGCCATCCGATCCTTACATGGCAATGACATTTTTGATTTGTTTTAGAAATAAATTAAATCCGTTATTTTTCATCGAAATGTGAGGGTTAATTTATTCCGTATAAATAATTACGTTTGGAACCATCATAAGTTGCGTTTCACAATTATCAATGAAAGCTTAACTCCCATGCGCCGGAGCTACACATAGTGTGTTTTGCGGANTTGTTCTTTATTTACTTTTATCATTTTTTAATTATAATCACATCATATTTTAAATAAATTTTTTTTTTCTATAATTATTAAAAAACACTAATTTGCCTAATTTTTAGTAGTTTTTAGTTAAAATTAAATTAATTTACTTAATTTTTGGTCCATTTTTGGTGCAAGTACTGTATTATTAATTGCATAGTTTATTTTTTGCCATCCTACATAGTCACAAATCTAGGTTAGACAAATAAAGGTTTATTTGTTTCCATCTAAAAATAGTAAAAAAAGCTGAATAAATAAGGGATCGGAACAATGGCGGCAATCATCGATCGAGTATTGAGAAATAAAAATGCTTCGTTTCCTTGTGTGCGAAGCGTGCGTGCGCCTCCGGCAACACGAGAAAAATATCGAGAAAAAAAAGTGTGCAGCAGGTTCCGCCGTATGCTTCAAAAGGATATGGGCCATATCATATGGCCATATCATATGGCTCCTTTGAAATGAATTAAAAAAAAACACATGTATAGTCTATACAGTATAGACTAAATCAATAAATCTGTTATATTTACAACATTTTTCGCATTTTCTGTCATTTTTTCACATTTTCAATCATGATCAAAATGCACCTGAATATAATATTGAGAAAAACGTATTATTCTGAATTTTCTGAATTTCAGAAAATTCAGAATAATACGTTTTTCTCAATATTTCAGTGAGCATAAACACGCTCTAAAATTGCATTTTGACCTTTTTTCATTTTAGACCGTTGATTTTCTTTACGCGCTAAATTTTTAAATTTTTAACCGATTAACACTAGCATGTCGTCGGCGCATGGGTGTTAATACGATAATTATGTATTGCGGATTAAGTTTTAAAATAACTTAACTTAAAGTTAAAAAAACTTTGGTTACAAACCTGTATAAAAAAAAATTCAAAGTATGCATGGACTGTATAAATGGAATAAAAAAATCTACTATGTACAGTGATTATTTAAAGTACAAAGTACTTGCTAAAAACTATTTAAAGTTAGAAATATTTCCGTATAAGTTATACGGTATAACTAGAAAATACATACATAGGTCGTCAACTAAAGGACCGTCAAATAAGGGTCGGCGGTGCCAAACAAGGCTACTTTTTTTTTTCCAAAAGTATAGTTTCGTTGTCCGCCTATGAATATAACTACCGCCAGTTGAGGACGCCGCAAAGGGTGGCGGTTAACTGCGCATCATGTGTAATCTAAATGTTATTAAGCTCAAATCTAATTGATAAATTTTTCAATTCATTAAAATCGCATAAATAAGAGTCGTTTTTTAAACCAACTAAAATATGGATTTATGTGTGAGCCGGCTTAAATGGACCTTGGGAGTTGAAACGGAAAACAGGGATTTTTATTTGTTTCGATGACACCACCGGAAGTACTATTTAAAAAGGTTCAAATTACAATTTTGCGGCGATTTCCTTCACCTGAAAATAAATCACGAGATGGGATTATTCCGTTAAAGCCAGCCACATTGAAAAATGCATAACAATTGAGCACTTTTGCTTTCATCTAGATAAACAAAAGAACTCAATAATTTTTCTGTTTTCATTTCTTTAAGTAATTTTTGACTAAGGTTTTCCAGCAATTCAATATCAGATTCCAGCAGATTTAAATCAGAGATACCAAAATCGGGTGAAAAACAGTTTTTATTGCATATCACGTATCTGCACGGTGTAGACTACACCACACATTGTGATTGTCATGGTTATAGTTAGCAAAATTTCCAATTTCACAAAATGAAATTCTTTCGTATGACTGAAAAATTGTTCGTCTGACTCTGTATTTTTTAGCATAATCGTGGTTTAACTTCTGGGTGACCCCCGCATCAAGAATTATTTTTTTTAATTGTAACCGTATATTTATAATTCATAAAAAACTACAAATTGTAGTCCGATTATCGGACTTTTCTTTCAACTTTGTATAACCATGAAGTTTCTCATTATATGCAATGTTAGTCGAAAATGAAATTATTAGACACAACCTTGCCAACTCGATTTCATCATAAGTGGATCTCTGAGACAACGGGTTCAACAGTATAATCTATACAAATAAATGTCGGAATCATTTATTTTATTTAAGTCAATGTACTAGTAAAATAAGATTCCGATGTTATACATGTATGTATTTTCCCCAAGAGTCCTTCAAACATTATTTTCTTAATTATTGGCTAATTAATTAACACTCATTGATAATCATTAAATTCAAGTTCTTTCAAAGTTATGGTGGTCAAGACTACAAACTTTAGCTTTACCTTTAGTAATACGGTATTACTAATACCCTTTGTATAAATTTATTGTTTTTGAAGTTGTTAAAATGGATTGTGCAGAGCAGGGCTGGGCAAAGTTGGCTTATATTTTAGCTTAGCTTAGCTAACAAAATATAAGTCATTTGGTTCAATTGGCTTAGCTTAGCTTACTTCACTTAAATGCATAGCGGCTTACCTTGGCTTAGCTTACATACACCATAATTGGAAGGTAGCTTAGCTTAATGGTAAGAATCAAGGAAAATTATAAATTTTGAAGTTCAGGTAAATTTGACTTTGATTTCAACTGAACTTCAAACCTTTTAATTTTCCTTGACTGTTATCATTAACTGATAAAACCAGCCAAATCAGCAAGTTAACAGCATGTCACGGTTAATATCTTCTCGACCAATCGTTGCATTTTAATTTGCTACTACAACAATGTAAAAGCCCGTTAAACCGTGAAAATGGTGGAACGAATTTAATTATGGCAAATTTCGATGTTGCCCCCAGAATTCAAAAACGACCGTGATTTGTTATTACCAATTGCAAATAACGATATGTCGCAACAGTTTAAGAGAAGACACAATTTAAAAACATATTTCAAAGATGGGAAAAAATTAAACAAACATTAATCATCAAAACAAACAGAGATTTTTCAATTGACCCTTTCGTAACTTTGACTCTCACATGTATGAGAATTTAATTTTATGCTTCAAAAATGTTTTTTATTTATATGTACCATGTGGGCTTTAATTGGCTTTTCGTATTTATTGTTGTGTGTTCTTAATCGTGCCATATTTTTATGGGTAACCCTCGCGAGTTAATATGAACAATTTATATTATTACATGCGTTTTAACTACCGCCGGATATGCATAGAAATCTGTCATTCAAACAAAAATTATAGTGTCATGATTAAAAAAAGTCTTATTTAGAGATAAACAGAGAATTTTTTCATAGAAAAATTTTAGACCAAAAAAGTCCGTTTTGTTCAAAAATAATGTCATCAGAAAGTACTTATCTGATCAGAAATTTCATTTAAACGCGCTTTCAGCCTCGCTACGCGGGGTCGCTCTGTTTGGCGAAGCGTTTACACACGCGCTTTTAGAACCGCTTCGCGGTTTTCTTTGTCTTGAGACTGGCACACTTTTAGTGATTTTCTTTTCAAGTTTTGATGAAACTTGAATTTTATAGCACCCGTCATTGGTAAAAGCAAGTGTGTCCACACTTTACTAGGCGACAAATTCAATTTTATTATTATTTTATATTAAGAGAGAAATCGCGTATAATTCACATCCCTTAACATGTAACATTATTGTTATGACCGTTGCCTTTAACCGTGCCCTTTAACTTCTCAGGGTCATTAAGTCCTCCTTGAAATTGTTTGAAGCCTTGTTCTGAAGGTCAAGTTTAATTTATATGCGGTTTTGCGAGAGCGAATGTATAAATTTATGTGCGGAACAAATCGAATTGACAGAAAATGAGAAATCGAGTCAAAAAGTAATCGATCGGAAATTGTTGCACATTTTCAAATTACTCTGTTGATTTTTAGCAATTTGGTTCTCAAAATTGAACAATGCTTCCCAACAATGAACTTTGTCACAAAGAAACAAAACATTCGTGAAAATAAATAGAGTTGGCGAAAGTTAAATTTGAACCGCAACATCATTTGTTCTAGCTTTATAAGTTTATCGAGAAATTGTTCCAATTATTTACCCTAATGTTTAAGGCTCAAACAATTTTCATTTTACTATTAGTACTATTAAATAGACCGGTAAAACTGATGCATACAGAATGTATATTACCATAATTAAAACATATTTTTGAGACGAAAATTACTTTTGAAGAAAAAAAAGATTTTGAGAAAAAAGGGACCAGAAGGGGCTGATTAATTATTATAAATAATAATCTCGAAAATGAGGTTTTACATATGCCTAAGTCAGTCCTTAACGCGACATTAACGTGAAACCGCGAAAAGTTTGTGCTCGCCAACAGTACGCTGGTGTACGCTAGTATTATTGTACAGTTATTTTCAACAATGAAAAATAGATTAAACTTTTAGATCTTTGGACAATTTAGCTGTGGGATAGTTTAAGCCAGGGATCGAAACAACGTGTGATTTCGAAGCTGCGATGTCGATCCCTGGCTTAAGTACTAGTAGGTAGATACAATTTCACTTTGACCGTGACTGTTAAAAACTCTTCTGAAGAGCTATGCGTTTTCCTCGATTGTGCTAATTATTTCAACTTTTAACACTTCTTTTTGGCCATTTTAACTTTTTTAAGAAAAAAGGGTGTGTCAAATAATTGACACAATAAAGATGAAATCTGAAGACATCGATTTTGGATCAATATACGACAGTCATTCAAAGAAAAAATGGGCGAATTTTTGGTCACCGTTTTTGATAGCATCGGTTGCGGCCATAACCAGTACTATGGTTATTGTTTATCCCGTTATAACAACGGCTTCGCCAGGTATTTTTTGAATTTAGTCTTAGTTGTTTTTGAAAACTGAAAAATGAAAAAAAAATAAATACTATTTTGGAAATCGAGACATCAATTGAGGCGAGTTCATTATTTTTCTGACTTAATAATAATTATATTTTTTTTTGTTAGAAAATTGCTAACTCTATGTTGATTTTGTTTGTCATATGATTTAATCAACGTAAATTATCCCAAAAATTTGTCAAAAATAGAAATGCGGCAAAGACCCTGCTACGTATTCAAGGGTTACAAATATTTTCTCTTTTTTACAACAAGCAATCTAAAGATATATGTTTAGACGAAGTTTCGTGTGAAGTGGCTTCAAATATGACTCTTACCGAATTTAACAAGTCCAGTTGTATATCAAGATGCCAAAATTACGTACGTAAAAAGTCCTCCTCAACTGAAAGTATCATTTCACTTTGCTTTTAATCACTTTGTTCTAAATTTTGGCGTAAAATGTCACTCGATTACGCGCTGATTTTTTGATTCAAAGTTTATAGTAAAATGGATTTTTAATTTGTGGTTTTTATTTCAGTACGTGTACTTGAACATTAACTCTTATTTTCACAACTTAGTTGTCGTGCACACGTTTCGGCTGGTTTCTGTGACATTTACCAGATTTTCGATATCTGGAGCCGGTCTATTATATCAAATTAATCGACTCGAAACTTGATTATTATCTTTATTAACAACACTAAAATTATGAGTTCGTCAAATTTTGTTTGGGCCGCCAAATGAGAGTCGGATTTTTAAAACACATAGGTTATGTGACATAACCGATCTTTTTTTGGCCACCCAACGTGAAAATTCAAAACTATTTCACGTGCATGTTCTGTAATCATTAACCTCTGGAGTAGTCGATTACGTTTGCGAAATCGTCATAGATTTACTACTTAAAATCCCCTTTTATTAACATATACTAAAATAGTTAGCTTAGACTAGCTTAACTACTTACCAAAATGGACCAAAATGGCTGGACACATTCATATTCGACACTCTAGAGTTAAACCACTAAAATCGGTTTCGGAGGACAAATATTAGATTTAAAATCATACGGTTTTTGAAGGTTTACAAATTTAAAAATAATTGGGTCACAGAAAGGGTTCGAATGATGCTTTTCATTCGCAACGTGTTGTAAATATCTTTGAATTGGTATAAAGCACGAACGGAATAATGTCTAGTATGTCAGAATAAAGCAGTTTATAAAGAAAAGTGAATTGGTGGCACTTTTCTCACCTATTAGCGCTCATTATGGCTATTACTATATTGGTACTTAAGTATTTTGGTAGAGAAAATCACGCGGTGTCCCAATCCGTTAAAAGATAGATAAAGCTCTGATTTAGAAATTATATCGTGTTAATGGATTTGGACACCGCGTGGATTGTGCTACTAAAAGACTAAAGTAATAATGTAGTATTTTTTGGAATCTTTAAAACATGATATGAATCTTGTAAAAGCTAAATTATCGAACCCTTTTTACAGAAACGGTGCTTACGCAATACGACTTGAAGTGTAGTAATGAAAATGTTGCACAAAATTTTTATTCTTTGGGTTTTGCTGGATTCCTTTGTGCACAATTATATTCGGGAAAAGAGTTACGCCATTAATTTCAATGAATTAATTTCAAAAATTACATTTGTATAATTGTATTTTTCGGACCTTTACCGATTGAAAAAATTGCAAACTCAAAATAGGGTTTTTCGCTGACCGTTTCGGTCGAAAACCAATGATGATTATGAGCATGGCATTATTATCCGCAACGTTACTGGCTGTGTCATTTTTCAACGAGCATGGAGAATATGTTTATGGCATTGGGCGGTTTTTTCTAATGTTCTTTTGCTTTCACGGAATTTTAGGGTATGACTTATTTTCGAGTACATATTTCCCGTTCACTCAGTGCAATAATTCCTTCACAATTCTTTTGCAGGATGTAACGAACGTCCAACAATGAAGCCGCCAGAGAAAATTTGTGTGCGCACTTTTTATGCCGAAACAATATAAAACTGCGCGCAAAAATTTGCTATGGCTCATTCATTCTAAGACCACACAGTTTATTTAAATGCATCATAAAATCAGTATGACGCAGCGCGGCTGTGCGAGGCGTTTTAAACGACTATAATAACGATTGTGCTGTCAAAAGTGTAAAACAAATATTGCAATTTTTAATTTTTTTAAATTTTAATGTAGCTTCCAATATTGCATGGAGTTAATGCATCCAAAACATCGTGCCCAAATGGCGATGCTTGTCGAGACTTCGGCATGTGGTATTGGAATGATGATGGTTTCACTCGTTGGCTATGTATTTAATACTTGGGTTCACTTTTATTTGGTACTTGCTATCATTATTATTCTAACTTTGCCGTTTTTTATATTCATACCACGAAGTTTC
>SCLG01000671.1:0-16417 GCA_004367875.1 Oikopleura albicans
AAGTTAACATGGCATAAGCAGTTTCCAGTGACATAGAACTTATGCTGACACTGCAAAAATGGATACCGAAAAAATCCAATATCTGAATAGAACTGCCTATTAATTGTCTTGGCCGTCGTTGTAGTATATATCGTTCACTTTCCGAATTTACAACAAAGTTACAAAACCTTTATGTGAAGTGTTTTTTGACTAGTTTGCAATAACTAACGGTTGTTTATCTCATTCATGGGGTTTAATGATTGTACTTCTTTTGCACTCAGGGATTTTTTTACGTTTTTAGGGTGTACATAATCAGACCAATCAATGAGATAGACTCTGATTACCTTGCTGATTTTTTTTTACATCAAGTCGCGTTTTTGTGTGAAAAAACTAACAAACAATTTACATGAATCGGACATAAAACAATACCAATCTAGAATAAAATTTCGAAAATAATTTCATCCTTGACATATATATGAAATATAGGGTTTGACGTATGGACGTGAAATTGAGTTAATATCAGTAAATTTATTCTCGAAAATGAACCCAAGACTATTTTTAAGATACACCCTATGTTTCAAAATATCCAAACTTCATATGAGTTTAAAATTATGTCCTAAAGGCTTTCTACTGTTCCGTCATAAAAATTTACTGGTAGCTGGAGTTATTTTTTAGAAGGCTTCACTAAGTGAAGTTCACTTGCAAAGGTTTTCAGGTTACGCATTCTAGAAAATAACCAGCTGCTATGATAAATCATTTTTAACGACTTCTATTTGCCAAAAGTGTAAATCAGTGTGAAAAAAAGTTTTCACGATACTTCCATGTCTTATTCAAAGAACAAATTAAATTTTTGGTACAGTGACTGCTCATTCGATGTTTTTTGTTTGTTTCTTTTTTTCACGAAAACGACTTGAATAAATATTTTTCCTGTACATGTTTCAGACAATTCACACAAGTTGATATTTTTTTTTGGCGAGGTTAGAATGTACGGAGGAACCTATCACTATACAGCGGGGTCCTATTCTTGCCTCATCGCTTCAAGACATCCTCCGCGCTGATTTTTTTTTTGCATAACGTCACAAGTAATTATTATTATTTTTTTTGACTTAAGTACTTTTGTACTCCGCCACCGTCTTGATCCGGATATTGTGTTTTAAGGAGAACGGGTAATCTGCGGATAGTTTATATATAGTATACTGAACAATAAACCTCTCTGCAACATTTGGAAGCAATAAAAGAAATAATAATAATATTATACGGTGTATATTAGGCTGGCCCAAGATTTTGAGCATGAGAAATTCCCATTGGGAATACCAGAAAAAATCAAAAAAATCCAGAATATATACAATTTGTAGTTTTTTTTTTATAATTTTTTTTTGTCGAAAATTTTGGGCGAGTTAAAAAGTTTTTCAATTTTTTTTTTTAGAAAACATACAGTATACGTACTATAATATACTGTGTTTATACTATAGTCAAATATATATATAAACTGTAGGCGGGTCACCATTTCTCCTTGAAACACAATATCCGGACGAAGACGGTACATGTACGCCAATATATTTTTTTTATTCAACACGCCCGGGGTATATTATTAAATCGGTGAAACAATCTTATATATTGAACGGACGTCGTTTTGTTTAACCAGTTAAAATTTCTTTATATTTAAGACCTCCCCCCCTTATTTTGACTTGTCTTTGACAGGGTAAAGTGTTAAGCCGTATTTTCAATAACCGTGGCTTAGTTGTTCGAAATAAAATTAACCACAACAAGATATTTAATTAATAATACATTTTTAACACGTTTTTAAGTGTTTTAAATAAGACACTTTCTGATTAACTGAATGCACTTGTAACAATTTTATAAATATAAAATTTGAGAAACTAAAAATGTTTAACGGCTCAATTCAAAATATTTTTAAATGCAAGATAGTATTTGTATCTTTAGCCACCCAAGAATTTAATGAACTAAAACATGTCCACTCTAATACATTTGTATAATTCGAAATAAATAATTACTTTTTTTAATCACAAAAAAAAAGATTCTTTAAGAAAGTATGCACTTTATTCAACAATTGCTCCCGAAAAACGCTTTTTTCCGAAAGACCGCGGTGCCTTGAAATTATACCTAGATATGTTTAGTAGAAATTGGTTTCGTTGGACCACAATTAAATATAGACAACTATTCTTGAGTAGTTATCTAAGTTTAATGCGTAGAGTTAATAATTGTTAGTAACAAATAATAAAAAAAATAATCATTGTTAAGAAAAAAATGATTTTTAATAGAATTAGAAAACTAACTAGAATCAAGCGTTACTTGCGCATTCAGAAATTCGAATCAGTTTTGTCATTGGAACGGGCCCAATCGAGACCAAATAAATAATTCTTAATACCATTATTGAAAAATATGCGGTCTGTAGGGATAAATAAAAGTCTGTTAGCTCCAAATGTGTGCCCAATTTATGTGAATAAGTTTTAAGCTGGCATTTTCATACAGAAATTTTTTTTTTCAGAAAAACATCCTAACAACTACTACTACTAACATTGAGTTTTTCGAGACTTTTGCTTAACCAAATTACGAGATTGTTGGGCGAATAAATTGTGGACTTTTTTTCTTTTTGATCTTTTTTTTTCAATTTTGGTATAACATAGACAATTCATATTTATATCTCGCTTAAAGCCATATGTTTCACTTTTCTATCCGAAAATCATCGCGATTTTCACCAGATTTTGAAGTCCTGAAACGAAAAACTGGGTTAACCCGATAACCTAATTGTAGTGGTGTAAATGGGTGATTTACTTTAAATTAAAAAAAAATCTTTCCAGTTACATTTTTTTCCATAACTTATGATCCATAAGGGTATTTGCAGCTGTACCGTTGAAACCTTTATTTGCCGATTAAGAAAGATCTTTTCAAGGATTGTATTTCAATAAAAAGTCTGATATTATTTATTTATGAGTTTTCTTGGTTAAACACAATTTTCATATACCGTAACATACGGTATGTTGGTGATTATCCAGAAAATTTCCCATTATTTGTAACGCTATTCTGGCATCACCAAGACAGTCTGACCGTCCACATACGGTATATCGGATACAGTCCTCACTCCTTTTTGGAACGTCTTCGATTCTCGACAATAGCGTCCGAAAAAGTAGCATCATCACAGAAAGGATCATTTTTCTATTAGAATGGCCCCATTTTGGCCGAAAAATCGTCCCAAAAAGGAGTAAGGACTGTATACTATATATATATATGTGGTTGAGTTCTACTTGTATACTATCGTTCTCTTTGAAACGATCTGGTGGGCTAATATGTCCATAGAATATGCAGATACCGTTAACTGTTCGTTTTTTGTTCGATAGTTTCAAATCAAAAAATTATCATTTACACTTACAAACTTCGTAGATTACCATGATTCGTATGCTTAAAACAAACGTAATTTTGCGTACTTCACAACGAACCGGCATGCGCGGAAAGAAAAGTCGGCATACTTATCAGGAATGGATAATGCGTCGAGAAGAACGCTTAGCGGACAGTGGGGTGTCACCATCTGAAATAAACAACAATTTAAAAAAATGTACGAAAAATTACCCTCATCTTCAGGTCATNTCTTTTGTGACGATGCTCATTTATCGGACGCTATTTTCGAGAACCGAAAACGTCCGATAAATGGTTAAGGACTGTACTTCATTTAAAGGATAACATCTAAAAAATTGCGTTTGGCGCCCAAATCTGGAGAAACGACCAAAATCGTGTTTGGAGGTTAAAAAATAAAGTTCCTGAACAGCCAGCTCAGAAGAATACAAACAGAAAAAATGATCATGTGCTCGAATATATATAATTCTGATGTCAAGATCTGAGCCCATTTGTTTTTTTTCAGACCATAATTATGCATTGGATCTCCACTAATTTTGTCAGTATTTTTTAAGGCGAGACATCGTTTGCGTTAACGTCTGTGGGCTGGTTTGGCTGGGCACCGCGCCTTTGATAGTACCCAAAAAGTCCCGGAATCCATGACAAGGGACAGATTAAAATCAAAATAATACAATATTTTGCAAACGTTGGAGCTTCGATATTTGTGGAGCCCGAAAAGCCGCCCTCAGCCGAGGAATCCCAAAATTGAACTTCGATTGGATTCTTGAATACACCATACTTAAAATAATATTTTATTAACGACGTATCTTGTGGTTTTTCGGCAACACCGGAAGTTTAAGGTGGTGTGAAAGGGGCGTGTCCAAGGTTTTGAAAAACAAAATACGTTAGTATGACCGCATGAGCTTGTATGACCAAAAGAGACCATATGAACTCTTAGCTTATTTCTGATTTTATTAATTCGGAAATGGTCAAAAATGTGGACTCAAAATCTCAAATTCTACAAAAGCAACATAGGTTGAACGAAAAATTTGACAAAATCTGGACATTTAGGCGCACATTTTAAATTAAGCGCACCGGGAAGGCACATAAAAGAAAATGAGAAAAAAGCTAAGAGTTCATAGGTTCATAGGTTCGTTTTCGGACGCTTTTTCGGCCAAAATAAATTCGGGCCATTCTAAAAGAAAAATGATCCTTTTTGTGACGATGCTCCTTTTTCGAAAACGTCCAAAAAAGGAGTAAGGCCTGTACTTTATTTCCCATGCTTGTTTTGAAGACAATAATATTTTTTTTACATCAATAATGCAATGAGAGAAAAACGGCTTACATACTATTTTTTATACAAGGTTGAACTAAGAATGGACTAAATGGGGTGCTATGATTCATAGCCTATAAAGGCATTGGTTAGAGACCCCTGTACTCACAATTGACAGCAATAGAATGACACCGATCAATGCTGGCGAAACAAACTTCCAGCAAACATTCCAAAAAGGCTGAAGTCGAGAAGGTTTATCAAAGCCACATGCCGTCACCACGTCCTCTTCCATGTTTGGAATTTTATGGACATAGGCTGCAACGAGTACCTCGCACAGTGCTATCACCAGCAAGGGCAACGTACCCGAGTACCCATCGAAAATATTGACCCAATTTAGGCCACAGCGTAGACAAAAAATGACACCAATCATGGCCAAGGTGGCACAGGTTAATGCAGTGAACTTGGACTGGCTGATGCGATGCTGCAAAAAACTATCGTGAATCGGCAACAAAAAACCGAGCAGGATGCCGATTTGCGACGAAATGCCCACCATTAGCACCATGACAAAAAACAAAACGGACCAGAGCTGGGGCCAAGGAAGTTGCGTCATTGCTTCAGGGAATGTAATGAAGGCAAGGCCCGGGCCACCCTGAGGAGTTTTACTTATTGTTTTCAAATTTTACTAATTCGAAAATGGGAAATTAAAATAAAGTCAGTTCTGGACAGAGATGGATAAATTTTGTACCCTTTTCCGCGGACAAGGGTAAACACGGGTAACTTTCAATGGTACACTTTAGAGCGTTCCTGTAAATTATAAATTTGGTTCTTTATTTCGTTGTGGATACAGTGCCACAAAACTGACAATGGAATTAAAATTAGGCGAAAACGAGAAAAAAAAAATTCGGAAAAGGGTTAAACCGGGTAATTTTCACTGGTAGGGTATGGCAGGGTACAACTTTTTTTTGCTCGGGTAAAAGTTTTTCAGTACCCAGGCAGCATGTGTACCCGCGAATAATGGCCCTCGGGTATGGAAGGGTATTCAAAATTGGAGAAATGTGGTTAACTGAATGTTCGGACAAGTTTCCGAATTATGTTTTTGGTAAAGATATGTGTTGAAATCTTACGGAATTGAAATTGTATAAAACTCGTCCCTTGAACTGGTCGAGGTAAAAATGCTGCGTACAATTCACCATGACATTATTTGGGTCAAGTAAACTCGACTCGGCCAAAATATAGTCGGCTTTGAATTGGTTTGGGTCTATTTGACCAACGGTAAAATTTGAACTCTGGAGCGCATAGCGGGACATGATATCGACACTTAGTTCACTATCAAGCCCCTGGTCGGTAATCGCCGCGAACAGACAGGCGCCTGCCTTATTGAACGATTTAAATGCAATGATGCCGAAAACGGTAACTGAGGCAATAACGGATACAATGGCATTTATAGTAGCAACCATAAGAGCATCTTTTTGGCAGTCGTTGACTCGGGGGTTAAATGAAGAATAAGAAATTACAGTGCCGTAAGCTTTCATTGGTGTTTATAAACAAAATCAGTTTGGTTAAAACGCAAACCAATGACCTACTGACGCGCTCAATATTGATCTATATAAATATTTTTTTTTCTAGAACGTTCAAGTAAAAAATATCTTTGCTCACTTTTGATAGAGTGGAATCGGTAAAAAAAAGGTTCCACGAAAAAGAAAAGTTTTCTCAGTAATAATAATTTGAGTCAAAATTCTTGACCATAACAAAGATGTAATAAGCATCAAAAGAGCGTAGGGACCTCTACAGGCTGGACGGTATCAAAAGCGACCAATTTTTGACAAGTGAAATGTCGCAAATTGCGTATTCAAGAATTTGTTTTTTAAACGAGTCAACAATTAGTCCTTTTTATACCGTCCACACGGTATGGCCCATTAAATGAAAATAAGTTCTATCCAAATTCTATAGCTCGAAAAGTTACTAACAAATTGTGGAAAAATCAAATCCCGGAAATAAAGCGCGTAGACGTTAAAAGCGAACCGAAAACCTTCGTAAGATGCATAATGTCTCTTTGAGGTGTCTCTTTGGTTCATTCGAGTGATGCCGTAAACAGCGCTGATGGTGAATTTCAGGCTACTGCCAATTAGGTGTCGCCACATGTCGTAATGTGAAACCGAAAATGAGCTTGTGTTTTTTAACATTGCCTCCAGTCATTTTCGGTTCGCTTTTAACGTCTACGCGCTTTATATGCAGTGAATTCTCGATTTTTTCGGAATTTTTTTTTTTGAAGATCTAAAGAAAAAACGTTTTTGATGTCTTTTAAGACAGTACCGCCAAGTCACATGGAAGTAAAGCCTGATAGTATATTTTGATTTAGTTTGACAAACACGGTCCTAGGCCAAGATTGAAGAACGTTTGTGTAGCAGCATCCCTCCAGGCGGCAATGGTAAAAATTTTGCTGACATTGAACTTGAATAAATATTTGATACCAGGGCCAGCGCCTTTGAGGGTTATGGCGCGAAAGAAGAAAATCATCAAAATGACGATTGGAAAAATAACGGTGACGTACATGGCCTTGCCGGCCGATGAGATGCCCTTGACGCACGCAAGAAAAACAAGCATCCATATACAAATATTACACAGTAGAATGGCCCAGACAATTGAACTGTTGTCCTCCTCGCCCCACGTGGCGAAATTTAGCGCCTTTCGATAATAAAAATACTCGGTCGAAGAGGTCTGTTCGCATTCTGGCGAAGTGACATTTCCTGAAAAATCGATCAAAGGCTGGTTATAAGATCTGGGATGAAAATAACTATACCATCTTACGACCGCTATTTTTAAAAACCAGATAAAATCATGGGGTCTTCACCCAAAAAATAACGTAAAAGACATGATTTTATAAACTTTTTTTCCTAAAAAGCATGCTTCTCAAAAAACTAATTTGACCTTAGTGCATAAAAATGACGTGACCTTAAACGGTCCAAATGGCTTATAACCAACTCTGCCTGTACCGGTTGAGTTTCATGAAAATAGGCTGAGCGTTTCTAGATTGTTTTTAAATTTGTTCGATTGAATAAATTTACGAACAATCTAGAAACGCCAGGCCGATTTTCATGAAACTCAACCGGTATAAATTTCGTCTAAGGATGCTTTTAGCAAACATTTAATAATAGAAATAATAGAAATATATTGCCATTTCAGGACGGTGACACTTTATAGTACGTACGGTAGCATAAAGGGGCTATAACGGGACACTATTAAAGATTATTGAATTTTAATATACATATCTGGAAACAAAATATTATGTAGTAAAATTAATTTGTATCGATCTTTCTACATTGTGTCCTTTCTTAACAGTCGCGACCCCGTTTTTCAGGAGGTGAGGGGACAGATCTTTACAAATTAAACGAAAAATCAAAAAAGTGACCCTTAGAAATATTTTAAAACATTTTATCAATTGACTACTACCATTTGCTGATTATAATAAAGTCCTTCCCAATTCATTTGGAAGTATAAATCTAGAATTTTTTGCATATTTCGACCAAACACGATTAGGGAACAAATCCGTGTACTACACCACCTAACCAGTTATCTACACGACTATTTTGCTCAAAAAGAGTTGTCCGATATTATACATAACTTACCTTCCATTGGGCACACTGACCAAGGGAGTTGTTCTTGAAAGGAGTTCCCCAAATAAAACGAAGCCCACGCCAAGATTGCATTATAGTATAACGCAATTAGCACACACACCTAGGTAGGAATTTAATTGTGGCGGTAGGCTAAGAAAAAAATTTCCGAACTGGGAAAATAAACCATAAAACATGTTTTTTTTTGTAAAATAAGGGCTTACCACGGCAGAAGCACAGCCGATTCCCGCGGCACGAATATCAAACTTCTTCCATAGTTTTACACTACCCACACGGTGCTTTTGGCCCAACAATAATTCCATGAAAAACAATGGGAAAGCTTCAAATAATAACATGATGGTATATGGGATAAGAAATGCACCACCACCATGGTCATAACATAAATATGGAAATCGCCAAATATTACCTAAATACAACTTTGATTTTTTCCGCAATCGTTTAATGTATCTTACTAACGTAAAGAAATATACAAAATATGTATTACACATATAAAACTGACGAAATGAGAAATTTTACCGTTGATATTTTCACGAAATTTTGCGGTTAATGTTAAATTTCGCGCCATGAGTTCAAAAGTGATTCGAGTTTATGTTAACTTTATGCGTCATTGACATTTGTTATCCAGTACACCAGATGTACACCTTTATCTTGAGAAAGTTTGGGGATAAATTAAATCAAGATAATGAAAAATAAGGTCATATTACCAATATAACGGCCCATTACGTAGGCGTATGGTTGAAATTGCGTAGGCGACGACAATAAAATGGAAAATACGTAGGTGGAAAACTTTAGCCAAAATGAATCAAGATAAATGTACATCTGGTGTATATTGTTTCGGTTAAAACGAAGTTATAATTACAAATTTTCACAATTGAAAAATTTATGATTCCATACATAGATTAGTAATCCAAGATTACCTAAGCCAACAGCCCAGCCGAGCAACGCCAAGAGATATTGAAATTTTGAGTCCCAGGCCGTAACGCCTTCTTCTTTTTCGATCTCTGGTTTGTGTGGGCGGTCTTCGATAAGGCTCATTTTTGTGTCCGATGGTTCTTCGTTGAGTCGTTCAAAGGAATACTTTTCTTTAATAAATATGTTATATATTGAAAATACAGCACAAAACTCTTATATGTAAATGGAAATTCGATTTAATATGTACACGCCCTGCGCAGTTTGCTTGCTAAAAATAATTTCAACAAACTGCGCAGTACGTAGGCGGCAAATAAAATAAATATGTGACCATTCCTTCGATTAACAAGTTATATATCCTGTAAAGCCCGACCTTTGTTTTCACAAAATACCATTTTAATTAAATATCTTAAATAATTTTTTTAATATTCAAAATTAATCAAAAAATAATCTTTAATCAAAAAATAATAGTGAATATGGCCGTTTTTCGGAGTTTTTCTCTCTATCATGTACGTATAAATTAAATCATTATACAAATATACGTTATTAATTACAGCCTAATTGTACCTTGTTAACCATCATGGTTCATTCACCTCATATATACATCGGATAATATTCAGCCTAAAGAAAACACACTATATAAACAATATCAAAGTCAATAAATTTTATGTCCATTCTAGAAGGTTTTTTTTCCTAACCCCTAAACAAGCAAATTTTCCTGCTCACTGAGCAGTGCTCAACGTACAGGATCATATACGACAAACATACGAATTTTTTTATAAAGATTAAAGCGTACCCTATGTAATAATTTTTATAACCTTTTGAATTGGTTTCATACTTTATGTGGACCTTTATTGTGGATCATCTTCATGAGATCTTCAGCTTTAAGCCTAATAGGCATTAATTAATACAGTGGAGTTGCTTATAAGGTTGCACGAAAACAGACCATTAGACTTTAATAAAATGTTTTTCAACAAAAACATAAGGCCTTATAACCATCTGACAAAATTAGACGATAAAAGTTTCTTTAGACAAAAAGGTCAGCGGTGGGAAGTCTTCAGCCAAAAAAGCGGACAAAGCCACGATTTTAAAAAATGACAATAAGACCTTAGTGCAAAAAGACCATCAGATAGCGGTCGTTTTTCAGACCTTTTAGCCAACCCTCCTGTTAATTTTGGAAATGATTAAATTCAAATACATGGGGGTCTGGTTATAAGGTCAAGCCCGAAAAAAATGACTTGACCTTAATGCACTTCAAAAAAAATGACTTGACCTTAAAACCATTTAAAAATTTTTTTTTTTGAAATTTGATTTTCGCCAAAAAATATGGGCTTCACAATGAAGAGTCCAAAAAAAAGCGTAAAAAGACATGATTTAAAATATTTTTTCCAAAACTTGACCTTAGTGCAAAAAAGATGACTTGACCTTATAACGGTCAAATCTTGTGACCGTATAACCAGACCCCCCTGTAATATTTTCTTACTATTCAAACCTTTTCGTGATACATGTTCTGCTACAGTTTCTCTTTCGAAAAAATCACTTAGGATTGGATCCAAAAGGCCCATAGTGATTCCTTTTATGGTAAACGAAACAAAATATAGATTTAAAATATTTTAAAACAATATTTTTTTTGTAATATTTCCTCGTGATTTCAAATATAGTTCTGGAATAATTTCTTGAACATATACACTTATTGACGGGATTGGCCGAGGGATGTTATATAAAGTCATCACGCGTTTAAACGTGTTAGTTCAATTATGTTACTCAAATAGGTTCTGAATTGCCCTTTTCAGAATATTTCACACGAATTAATTAGATTTATGGTACAAATGTAATGTTACGCAAATCAATTCGAGGGTTTATGGGTATCATCTGTATTGAATCTTAGCAAGTAGTATATGTTATTACGCAAAAACTACTGATAAGCTCATTAAAATTGAGATAGACCGAAAATATCAAATTTTAACATCAAAAAGCAACTCATTTGGTTCCCCGAAATCCATAACTGGTGCCCTCTTTGGAGAATTTTTATGGGAAATTTCCCGAAATTTTATCCTAAACGTAAACTTTCAGGCAATTAGTATCTATTCTAGAACTTTTTTTCAGTCGTTAGGGCAGAATATGGCGCGATAACGAGCACTACGAAAGTCTAGCGTATTAAAAAAAAAAATCACAAAAATATTCGTTATAAAGTCATGGACCATGGTATGACTCATGGTACAAAAAATGACTTGACCTTAATGCACTTTGAAAATGGTCTTTATCCAAAAAAAGCTTGAACCCTTCAAACACATGATTTTGAAGATTTTTCCCCAAAATAATTCCCAATAAAAAGCGACTTGACCTTATAACGGTCGAAATGGGTAACCTTATAACCAACCCCCCCCCCCCCGTACAAACTTTGCGCCAACGCAGAAAATACCGATTGGACTTGATAGAAAAGACAAAATGTTGACGATTAAAAAAATATATATGATCATAATACTAGAAAATGTAATTGTCAATTTCTGTCAGTTTTCATAAAAGCCATACTGTACACAAAATAGTACGTCAAAACTAAATTACCCTGTGGGTATTATCGAATTACCTGATAGTGTTCTCGAATAGGACGAATTATATAAAGTTCAATTTTTCAATGTGTGAGTCAAGAAAAGTATTTGTGTTTTTTTAGAAGAGTTCGTGGGCGATCTTGATCAACCTTGGCGGTAATATTATATTGGCTTTGATGAGTTAATACTATGTATGACGCAACGCTTTTCGAATTACACTTTGTAAAAATAAAATCTCGCGTTTTTCGTTATTTAAAATTGCCATACGTAATTTCACCTATAAGTTAAATTTGCCGATTCAAATTAAACCCGTAAAATGTCATTTTACCGAAATTCACGTTTTCTGTGGAAAATTCCGTTTTTGAACACGTCGCAACGTGTGACAATCTCTTTCTTGGTTATAAAATAAGAAATATTTTTTTTATATAATGATTTATTTATACTTTTCAAGTTTGAGTTTGTTACTCTGTTACAGAATGGTAAGATGTAGCAGACTGTAGACAGACATAACATTCATCCTCTGTGAATCTAGAGAACAATCCACTGCCATGTAAAAATAATTTGATTTGTCTGTTGTTTAGATAAACAATGGACAACTGATCTATTTAATAAAGTTAATTAACTAATTTGTCTATAAAAGTGTAAAAAGACATGATTTATATACATTTTTTTTCATCTAAAACCAACATGATTTTGTCGATAAAACTGACTTGACCTAGTACGACTGCATTCCAGGTTCGGGCACCACGGTCTTGCGGGGAAAATGTTTTTTGAAGCACACATATAATATTCAGTCCTCCCAGTCTTAAGTGCCACCGTTTTAAGTGCCGTCCCCTTCTTAAGTGTCGTGTTTTTTTTATTTGAAAAACCACTCCTTAAGTGCCCCATTTTTCCATGAAAAAACACTCTTTTGTGCCGTTTTTTTAAGACACAGGGTGCGCAGGTAACCGCCAATATTTGGCTTATTTGCAGTTAACCGACAGTTAGGGGTTCCACTATTTTCCAGTGATTACTCCTACGCCCTGCGCAGTTAACGGCCAGTTTAACCGCTATTTGGAATTTTCACATATCTGAAAATGTTCCATGAATTTCCGGATATTTTTGTTAAATATTGATATACAGGTTGTGGTATAAATAATTACGTTTCATCGCGACTTTGAAAGGAACTACGCGTGTATTATTTATGATATTTTCAAAAAAAAAAAAATTCATACGGAAAAAATGGGATCTCGCCATCTTGAAGTTAGGAAGGTAAAACCGCTGGGAATTTATGGGACACGCTGAGTCCAAACTTAGAGTTAATCTACATCTGGTATACAGTACGTAATTCTAAAAGTTCCAATATTTCAAATATTTTATGGCTTTCAATCGTTTATTCAAATATATGATGTAACTTACAGCTTTCAGCTATAAGTTATTATTGTTATTATTGTTATTATACACCGGGTGCGCAGTTATCGGGCGGGTTTCGCGTCAAAAAAACCTTGATCGGGCGCCCGATAACTGCGCAGGGCGTAGGCGGAATAGGGGAAAAAGATGCACAAAAAACCGCCCGATAACAGCACGAGCGGCGAATTNTGGCAACATTGGGCAACGCTAACTAACCAAAAACTCATTAGTAGTTTGCTCAAAGCATTCACCAATATTTTAAAACAAAAATAATGTAATTCGGTTCACAAATATAGAAATGACGAGCATTTGAATTTGGAGTGCATATATGCACTCGAGCCGCGGTCCCCCAATCGTACCTGAGCCGCGGTCCCGGGTTAATATTCATTACGGAAATTAAATTTTTATTTTTATCTGCTCTCCAACTTTGTAATTGATTTTACCAATCTATGTTGGTTTTCACTGCCGTTACATTGAGTAGATGCAAATACCCCAAACATACGTCTTATATGTTCGGTCGGAAAAAATTCCGACCGATGTGTTTGAAGGTTAAGTGCAACACTAAAGGATAAATGTGCCGTTTTAATACACAGGGTGCGCAGTTTACCGCCCCTATTTGGATCATTTGCAGTTAACCGACAGCTAGGAGTTCCACTATTTTTCAGGATTACTCCTATGTCCTGTGCAGTTAACCGCCAGTTTGTAGTTAACCGCTATTTGGAATTTTCACATATCTGAAAAATTTCCATGAATTTCCGGATATTTTTTGTTAAATATTGATATACAGGTTGTGCTATAAATAATTAAGTTTCATCGCGACTTCGAAAGGAACTACGCGTGTATTATTTATGATATTTTCAAAAAAAATGGGATCTGGCCATCTTGAAGTTAGGAAAAACCGCTGAGAATTTATGGGAGACGCTGAGTCGAAACTTAGTGTTTATCTACATCTGGTATACACTGTATACTATACAGAACGTAATTCCTAAAATTCCAATATTTCAAAGATTTTATGGTTTTCAATCGTTTATTCAAATATATGATGCAACTTACAGCTTTCAGCTGATCTCGACCACAAAATAAGTTATTATTGTGCAAAAATATGTTATCAGAAGTTAAAACATTACATGCATTGATATATGTATGATAACCAATACACTTCTAAGTGCTTATCCGGCCTCTTTCGTCTTCCAAAACTGGCCGTATAACCCCTGAGGGGGTTGTATTGTATTGTCATGCTTTTTGACAAGTTGACTACAGGGGGTCCTTATAACTTATAGGGCCAAAAAACATGTGTTAGAATTTTTTGAACTGAAAAGAAATGAAAGGGCTGTACTACTACTTACTCATATACGTATCCATTAATCGCTGATTCATTGAGGCCGTCGACGACTGGCGAACAAAATGCTTCGTAGGTTCCACTTGTGGCATGTCCGCTAGATTTTTCATCGAAATACTCATATTTGGATTTTGAATTCCGCTTTTTTGTTATTATTTTTCCTAAAACCTGTGACATGAGAATATTCATCGCATGTACGTCATCCTTATCAAATTTTAATATGAATTGAATTCGACGGTTTCAAACGCACAAACGTCTTATTATTTCGCTCTTTTTTATCCGGAGCAAAATGACCGGGAAAATTATATTAACAGTCATGCGCATCGAGTTTACTATAACAGTCATGCGCATCTGGGGTAGCTACCCAATATGCGCATGACTGTTAAGCCCTGGAGGCTAAAACCGGTCTTTACGAGTGGTGACTGAAGTGGGATTCGAACCCACGCCCCCGAAGAGATTGGAGCCCTGGAGGCTAAAATCGGCCTTTGCGAAACCGAATACGTTGTTTGAATGAATATGTCTTTATGAAGTAAATCTCTGTCATTACTAAAATCCGAAATCTCTACAGTAGTCCTGTTTCAAAATCCATCCCTTCTCTGACTGGCCATAATATCAAGCTCCGGATAAACCGGGCCCGATCCAATCAAACTATTGGCCCGGGCCCGAGGCTTAGAATGTTCGTCAAAACCATTGATTTTATCAGACGAATCAGTCATTCTGTTATACCTTCTAAGGCCTTGGGCCTACTTTCTAAAAAGTAAATCTACAAATTTATCTTCATTTGTATATGACGAAAAATGGTCATAATTAACAGATAAGCTTAGAAGAATCAGACCCCTTTTTGAATGACACCTAGGTTAGGGAGTGTCAAACTTGGCGGTTGATGCTCAAATTTTTCGTTATGAGAACAGTGCTCACTATATTAACTGACTATCACATCCAAAAATGGCCGATTTTTTTTTTCGATTTATTTATGTCCGATGCTGTAGGTTAACATGCTGTTATATATTCCGACTAAAAATACCCGTACATCGCAGAAAATGGCCGTCTTATGTAAGATTTTCGACTAAAAATTACTACAGAAGGTAGGCCAATTCCGGAACGCTTTGCGATTTTGAGTCAAAGTCCCCTTTTGTTCCGGAATTTGACTTTTCGCCCAAAAACCGTTCCGGAATTAGCCTTTTTCGTTCCGGAATTGGATTTCAAATCTTTTTTGAAATAAAAAGCGTTCCGGAATTGGACTTTTTGCCGATAACTGTTCCGGAATGGGGTGTTCCGGAATTGGCCTGCCCCCTGTATAACCCCTGAGCCGTTATCTGGCCGACATTTTTACCGGAAAAACATTTTTGTTACGTAATAATGGCCAGATAACGTCGCAGTGCTTAACGTATAAAGATACAGGTCTTTTTGGAAATTCCGGCCAGATAAAGGAAAGAGCGGAAATTCCGGCCAGATAACGGCGCAGGTGGTGTATTGGGATTTCTTTTGGAATATTCAATAGCATATTTTAAGTAATTTTACTTTTTTTGACGTTTGTTCGTGGAATATAAATGATAGATACCGCGAAAAATACACATCATGCGCCGTTAACCGGCCACTACAAAGTTTCAAAAACAAGCCGGTTAAATGCGCATCGTGTGTATAGATTTTATATTTCGCGAAAAAAAAACGTTTCTCTAAATTAACAATGCAAAACGGTTTATCCTTTTCAAAATCATCGTCAGAATATCTCATAAATGACCCAACTTGAGTCAAGTTACTTGACCACAGTTTTTTTTTATCATATTCTCAACATTTATCAAAATCTCACAAATTATATTCCAAGTACCCAATGTGTACTACCCATATGATCTAAACACAAATATGAATCGAAGCAGCCAATAAAACTCTTAGACGTACTTTTAACTCTCAAAAAATAATAATAATATCGCTTAAAAGTTCACATTGGTGACATATCGTTTGCACTTTCCCATTTCGTGTACAACACCCTTCAAAC